>CAWVNZ010002325.1:0-237552 GCA_963930735.1 Dioctria linearis | reverse complement strand
TTTCAAAAAATAATTTTTTACTGTCGCAAATTTTAATTGCGTCAGGGATTGCCTTTTCTATAGTAAATTATTCAAAAAATAATTTTTTACTGTCGCAAATTTTAATTGCGCCAGGGAATGCCTTTTCTACAGTAAATTTTTCAAAAAATAATTATTTACTGTCGCAAATTTTAATTGCGCCAGGGATTGCCTTTTCTACAGTAAATTTTTCAAAAAATATTTTTTTACTGTCGCAAATTTTAATTGCGCCAGGGATTGCCTTTTCTACAGTAGATTTTTCAAAAAATAATTTTTTACTGTCGCAAATTTTAATTGCGCCAGGGATTGCCTTTTCTACAGTAAATTTATCAAAAAATAATTTTTTACTGTCGCAAATTTTAATTGCGCCAGGGATTGCCTTTTCTATAGTAAATTTTTCAAAAATTAATTTTTTACTGTCGCAAATTTTAATTACGCCAGGGATTGCCTTTTCTATAGTAAATTATTCAAAAAATATTTTTTTACTGAGGCAAATTTTAACTACGCCAGGGATTGCCTTTTCTACAGTAAATTTTTCAAAAAATAATTTTTAACTTTCGCAAATTTTAAATCCGCCAGAGATTGCCTTTTCTATAGTAAATTTTTCAAAAATAATTTCTACTGTCGCAAATTTTAATTGCGCCAGGGATTGATTGCCTTTTCTACAGTAAATTATTCAAAAAATAATTTTTAACTGTCGCAAATTTTAATTGCGCCAGGGATTGCCTTTTCTACAGTAAATTTTTCAAAAAATAATTTTTTACTGTCGCAAATTTTAATTACGCCAGGGATTGCCTTTTCTATAGTAAATTTTTCAAAAAATAATTTTTATCTGTCGCAAATTTTAAATCCGCCAGAGATTGCCTTTTCTATAGTAAATTTTTCAAAAAATAATTTTCTACTGTCGCAAATTTTAATTGCGCCAGGGATTGATTGCCTTTTCTACAGTAAATTATTTAAAAAATAATTATTAACTGTCGCAAATTTTAATTGCGCCAGGGATTGCCTTTTCTACAGTAAATTTTTCAAAAAATAATTTTTTACTGTCGCAAATTTTAATTGCGCCAGGGATTGCCTTTTCTATAGTAAATTTTGCAAAAATTAATTATTTTACTGTCGCAAATTTTAATTACGCCAGGGATTGCCTTTTCTATAGTAAATTTTTCAAAAATTAATTTTTTACTGTCGCAAATTTTAATTGCGCCAGGGATTGCCTTTTCTACAGTAAATTTTTCAAAAAATAATTGTTTACTGTCGCAAATTTTAATTGCGCCAGGGATTGCCTTTTCTATAGAAAATTTTTCAAAAAATAATTTTTTACTGTCGCAAATTTTAATTAGGCCAGGGATTGCCTTTTCTTTAGTAAATTTTTCAAAAAATAATTTTCTAGTGTCGCAAATTTTAATTGCGCCAATGATTGATTGCCTTTTCTACAGTAAATTATTTAAAAAATAATTTTTAACTGTCGCAAATTTTAATTGCGCCAGGGATTGCCTTTTCTACAGTAAATTTTTCAAAAAATAATTTTTTACTCTCGCAAATTTTAATTGCGCCATGGAATGCCTTTTTTACAGTAAATTTTTCAAAAAATAATTTTTTACTGTCGCAAATTTTAAATACGCCAGGGATTGCCTTTTCTATAGTAAATTTTGCAAAAAATAATTTTTTACTGTCGCAAGTTTTAATTGCGCCAGGGATTGCCTATTCTATAGTAAATTTTTCAAAAAATAATTTTTACTGTCGCAAATTTTAATTGCGCCAGGGATTGCCTTTTCTACAGTAAATTTTTCAAAAAATAATTTTTTACCGTCGCAAATTTTGATGGCGCCAGGGATTGCTTTTTCTATAGTAAATTTTTCAAAAATTAATTTTTTACTGTCGCAAATTTTAAATCCGCCAGGGATTGCCTTTTCTATAGAAAATTTTTCACAAATGAATTTTTTAGTGTTGCAAATTTTAAATACGCCAGGGATTGCCTTTTCTATAGTGAATTTTTCAAAAAATAATTTTTTACTGTCGCAAATTTTAATTACGCCGGGGATTGCCTTTTCTTTAGTAAATTTTTCAAAAAATAATTTTCTACTGTCGCAAATTTTAATTGCGCCAGGGATTGCCTTTTCTACAGTAAATTTTTCAAAAAATAATTTTTTACTGTCGCAAATTTTAATTACGCCAGGGATTGCCTTTTCTATAGTAAATTTTTCAAAAAATAATTTTTATCTGTCGCAAATTTTAAATCCGCCAGAGATTGCCTTTTCTATAGTAAATTTTTCAAAAAATAATTTTCTACTGTCGCAAATTTTAATTGCGCCAGGGATTGATTGCCTTCTCTACAGTAAATTATTTAAAAAATAATTATTAACTGTCGCAAATTTTAATTGCGCCAGGGATTGCCTTTTCTACAGTAAATTTTTCAAAAAATAATTTTTTACTGTCGCAAATTTTAATTGCGCCAGGGATTGCCTTTTCTATAGTAAATTTTGCAAAAATTAATTTTTTACTGTCGCAAATTTTAATTACGCCAGGGATTGCCTTTTCTATAGTAAATTTTTCAAAAATTAATTTTTTACTGTCGCAAATTTTAATTGCGCCAGGGATTGCCTTTTCTACAGTAAATTTTTCAAAAAATAATTGTTTACTGTCGCAAATTTTAATTGCGCCAGGGATTGCCTTTTCTACAGTAAATTATTCAAAAAATAATTTTTTACTGTCGCAAATTTTAATTACGCCAGGGATTGCCTTTTCTACAGTAAATTTTTCAAAAAATAATTTTTTACTGTCGCAAATTTTAAATACGCCAGGGATTGCCTTTTCTATAGTAAATTTTGCAAAAAATAATTTTTTACTGTCGCAAGTTTTAATTGCGCCAGGGATTGCCTTTTCTATAGTAAATTTTTCAAAAAATAATTTTTTACTGTCGCAAATTTTAATTGCGCCAGGGATTGCCTTTTCTACAGTAAATTTTTCAAAAAATAATTTTTTACTGTCGCAAATTTTAATGGCGCCAGGGATTGCCTTTTCTATAGTAAATTTTCAAAAATTAATTTTTTACTGTCGCAAATTTTAAATCCGCCAGGGATTGCCTTTTCTATAGTAAATTTTTCACAAATGAATTTTTTAGTGTTGCAAATTTTAAATACGCCAGGGATTGCCTTTTCTATAGTGAATTTTTCAAAAAATAATTTTTTACAGTCGCAAATTTTAATTACGCCAGGGATTGCCTTTTCTATAGTAAATTTTTCAAAATTTAATTTTATAATGTCGTAAATTTTAACTGCGCCAGGGATTGCCTTTTCTTTAGTAAATTTTTCAAAAAATAATTTTTTACTGTCGCAAATTTTAATTACGGCAGGGGTTGCCTTTTCTACAGTAAATTTTCAAAAACTAATTTTTTACTGTCGCAAATTTTAAATACGCCAGGGATTGCCTTTTCTATAGTAAATTTTTCAAAATAATTTTTTACTGTCTCAAATTTTAATTACGCCAGGGATTGCCTTTTCTATAGTAAATTTTTCAAAATTTAATTTTATACTGTCGCAAATTTTAATTGCGCCAGGGATTGCCTTTTCTATAGTAAATTTTTCAAAAATTTATTTTTTACTGTCGCAAATTTTAATTACGCCAGGGATTGCCTTTTCTATAGTAAATTATTCAAAAAATAATTTTTTACTGTCGCAAATTTTAATTACGCCAGGGATTGCCTTTTCGATAGTAAATTTTTCAAAAATTAATTTTTTACTGTCGCAAATTTTAAATCCGCCAGGGATTGCCTTTTCTATAGTAAATTTTTCAAAAAATAATTTTTTACTGTCGCAAATATTAATTGCGCCAGGGATTGCCTTTCCTATAGTAAATTTTTCAAAAAATTATTTTTTACTGTCGCAAATTTTAATTGCGCCAGGGATTGCCTTTTCTATAGTAAATTTTGCAAAAAATAATTTTTTACTGTCGCAAATGTTAATTGCGCCAGGGATTGCCTTTTCTACAGTAAATTTTTCAAAAAATAATTTTTTACTGTCGCAAATTTTAATTGCGCCAGGGATTGCCTTTCTACAGTAAATTTGTCAAAAAATAATTTTTTACTGTCGCAAATTTTAAATACGTCAGGGATTGCCTTTTCTATAGTAAATTTTGCAAAAAATAATTTTTTACTGTCGCAAATTTTAATTGCGCCATGGATTGCCTTTTCTACAGTAAATTTTTCAAAAAATAATTTTTTACTGTCGCAAATTATAATTGCGCCAAGGATTGCCTTTTCTATAGTAAATTTTTCAAAAATTAATTTTTTACTGTCGAAAATTTTAATTACGGCAGGGATTGCCTTTTCTATAGTAAATTATTCAAAAAATAATTTTATACTGTCGCAAATTTTAATTACGCCGGGGATTGCCTTTTCTTTAGTAAATTTTTCAAAAAATAATTTTCTAGTGTCGCAAATTTTAATTGCGCCAAGGATTGATTGCCTTTTCTACAGTAAATTATTTAAAAAATAATTTTTAACTGTCGCAAATTTTAATTGCGCCAGGGATTGCCTTTTCTACAGTAAATTTTTCAAAAAATAATTTTTTACTCTCGCAAATTTTAATTGCGCCATGGAATGCCTTTTCTACAGTAAATTTTTCAAAAAATAATTTTTTACTGTCGCAAATTTTAAATACGCCAGGGATTGCCTTTTCTATAGTAAATTTTGCAAAAAATAATTTTTTACTGTCGCAAGTTTTAATTGCGCCAGGGATTGCCTATTCTATAGTAAATTTTTCAAAAAATAATTTTTTACTGTCGCAAATTTTAATTGCGCCAGGGATTGCCTTTTCTACAGTAAATTTTTCAAAAAATAATTTTTTACCGTCGCAAATTTTGATGGCGCCAGGGATTGCCTTTTCTATAGTAAATTTTTCAAAAATTAATTTTTTACTGTCGCAAATTTTAAATCCGCCAGGGATTGCCTTTTCTATAGAAAATTTTTCACAAATGAATTTTTTAGTGTTGCAAATTTTAAATACGCCAGGGATTGCCTTTTCTATAGTGAATTTTTCAAAAAATAATTTTTTACTGTCGCAAATTTTAATTACGCCGGGGATTGCCTTTTCTTTAGTAAATTTTTCAAAAAATAATTTTCTACTGTCGCAAATTTTAATTGCGCCAGGGATTGCCTTTTCTACAGTAAATTTTTCAAAAAATAATTTTTTACTGTCGCAAATTTTAATTACGCCAGGGATTGCCTTTTCTATAGTAAATTTTTCAAAAAATAATTTTTATCTGTCGCAAATTTTAAATCCGCCAGAGATTGCCTTTTCTATAGTAAATTTTTCAAAAAATAATTTTCTACTGTCGCAAATTTTAATTGCGCCAGGGATTGATTGCCTTTTCTACAGTAAATTATTTAAAAAATAATTATTAACTGTCGCAAATTTTAATTGCGCCAGGGATTGCCTTTTCTACAGTAAATTTTTCAAAAAATAATTTTTTACTGTCGCAAATTTTAATTGCGCCAGGGATTGCCTTTTCTATAGTAAATTTTGCAAAAATTAATTTTTTACTGTCGCAAATTTTAATTACGCCAGGGATTGCCTTTTCTATAGTAAATTTTTCAAAAATTAATTTTTTACTGTCGCAAATTTTAATTGCGCCAGGGATTGCCTTTTCTACAGTAAATTTTTCAAAAAATAATTGTTTACTGTCGCAAATTTTAATTGCGCCAGGGATTGCCTTTTCTACAGTAAATTATTCAAAAAATAATTTTTTACTGGCGCAAATTTTAATTACGCCAGGGATTGCCTTTTCTACAGTAAATTTTTCAAAAAATAATTTTTTAGTGTTGCAAATTTTAAATACGCCAGGGATTGCCTTTTCTATAGTGAATTTTTCAAAAAATAATTTTTTACAGTCGCAAATTTTAATTACGCCAGGGATTGCCTTTTCTATAGTAAATTTTTCAAAATTTAATTTTATAATGTCGTAAATTTTAACTGCGCCAGGGATTGCCTTTTCTTTAGTATATTTTTCAAAAAATAATTTTTTACTGTCGCAAATTTTAATTACGGCAGGGGTTGCCTTTTCTACAGTAAATTTTTCAAAAACTAATTTTTTACTGTCGCAAATTTTAAATACGCCAGGGATTGCCTTTTCTATAGTAAATTTTTCAAAAAATAATTTTTTACTGTCTCAAATTTTAATTACGCCAGGGATTGCCTTTTCTATAGTAAATTTTTCAAAATTTAATTTTATACTGTCGCAAATTTTAACTGCGCCAGGGATTGCCTTTTCTTTAGTAAATTTTTCAAAAAATAATTTTTTACTGTCGCAAGTTTTAATTGCGCCAGGGATTGCCTTTTCTATAGTAAATATTTCAAAAACTAATTTTTTACTGTCGAAAATTTTAATTACGCCAGGGATTGCCTTTTCTATAGTAAATTATTCAAAAAATAATTTTTTACTGTCGCAAATTTTAATTGCTCCAGGGATTGCCTTTTCTATAGTAAATTTTTCAAAAATAAATGTTTTACTGTCGCAAATTTTAAATACGCCAGGGATTGCCTTTTCTATAGTAAATTTTGCAAAAAATAATTTTTTACTGTCGCAAATTTTAATTGCGCCAGGGATTGCCTTTTCTATAGTAAATTGTTCAAAAATTAATTTTTTACTGTCGCAAATTTTAATTGCGCCAGGGATTGCCTTTTCTACAGTAAATTTTTCAAAAAATAATTTTTTACTGTCGCAAATTTTAATGGCGCCAGGGATTGGCTTTTCTATAGTAAATTTTTCACAAATTAATTTTTTATTGTCGCAAATTTTAAATACGCCAGGGATTGCCTTTTTTATAGTAAATTTTTCAAAAACTAATTTTTTACTGTCAAAAATTTTAATTACGCCAGGGATTGCCTTTTCTATAGTAGATTATTCAAAAAATAATTTTTTACTGTCGCAAATTTTAATTGCGCCAGGGATTGCCTTTTCTATAGTAAAATTTTCAAAAAAATAATTTTTTACTGTCGCAAATTTTAATTGCGCCAGGGATTGCCTTTTCTATAGTAAATTTTTCACAAATTAATTTTTTACTGTCGCAAATTTTAAATCCGCCAGGGATTGCCTTTTCTATAGTAAATTTTTCAAAAAATAATTTTTTACTGTCGCAAATTTTAATTGCGCCAAGGATTGATTGCCTTTTCTACAGTAAATTATTTAAAAAATAATTTTTAACTGTCGCAAATTTTAATTGCGCCAGGGATTGCCTTTTCTACAGTAAATTTTTCAAAAAATAATTTTTTACTCTCGCAAATTTTAATTGCGCCATGGAATGCCTTTTCTACAGTAAATTTTTCAAAAAATAATTTTTTACTGTCGCAAATTTTAAATACGCCAGGGATTGCCTTTTCTATAGTAAATTTTGCAAAAAATAATTTTTTACTGTCGCAAGTTTTAACTGCGCCAGGGATTGCCTTTTCTATAGTAAATTTTTCAAAAAATAATTTTTTACTGTCGCAAATTTTAATTGCGCCAGGGATTGCCTTTTCTACAGTAAATTTTTCAAAAAATAATTTTTTACCGTCGCAAATTTTAATGGCGCCAGGGATTGCCTTTTCTATAGTAAATTTTTCAAAAATTAATTTTTTACTGTCGCAAATTTTAAATCCGCCAGGGATTGCCTTTTCTATAGAAAATTTTTCACAAATGAATTTTTTAGTGTTGCAAATTTTAAATACGCCAGGGATTGCCTTTTCTATAGTGAATTTTTCAAAAAATAATTTTTTACTGTCGCAAATTTTAATTACGCCGGGGATTGCCTTTTCTTTAGTAAATTTTTCAAAAAATAATTTTCTACTGTCGCAAATTTTAATTGCGCCAGGGATTGCCTTTTCTACAGTAAATTTTTCAAAAAATAATTTTTTACTGTCGCAAATTTTAATTACGCCAGGGATTGCCTTTTCTATAGTAAATTTTTCAAAAAATAATTTTTATTTGTCGCAAATTTTAAATCCGCCAGAGATTGCCTTTTCTATAGTAAATTTTTCAAAAAATAATTTTCTACTGTCGCAAATTTTAATTGCGCCAGGGATTGATTGCCTTTTCTACAGTAAATTATTTAAAAAATAATTTTTAACTGTCGCAAATTTTAATTGCGCCAGGGATTGCCTTTTCTACAGTAAATTTTTCAAAAAATAATTTTTTACTGTCGGAAATTTTAATTGCGCCAGGGATTGCCTTTTCTATAGTAAATTTTGCAAAAATTAATTTTTTACTGTCGCAAATTTTAATTACGCCAGGGATTGCCTTTTCTATAGTAAATTTTTCAAAAATTAATTTTTTACTGTCGCAAATTTTAATTGCGCCAGGGATTGCCTTTTCTACAGTAAATTTTTCAAAAAATAATTGTTTACTGTCGCAAGTTTTAATTGCGCCAGGGATTGCCTTTTCTACAGTAAATTATTCAAAAAATAATTTTTTACTGTCGCAAATTTTAGTTACGCCAGGGATTGCCTTTTCTACAGTAAATTTTTCAAAAAATAATTTTTTACTGTCGCAAATTTTAAATACGCCAGGGATTGCCTTTTCTATAGTAAATTTTGCAAAAAATAATTTTTTACTGTCGCAAGTTTTAATTGCGCCAGGGATTGCCTTTTCTATAGTAAATTTTTCAAAAAATAATTTTTTACTGTCGCAAATTTTAATTGCGCCAGGGATTGCCTTTTCTACAGTAAAATTTTCAAAAAATAATTTTTTACTGTCGCAAATTTTAATGGCGCCAGGGATTGCCTTTTCTATAGTAAATTTTTCAAAAATTAATTTTTTACTGTCGCAAATTTTAAATCCGCCAGGGATTGCCTTTTCTATAGTAAATTTTTCACAAATGAATTTTTTAGTGTTGCAAATTTTAAATACGCCAGGGATTGCCTTTTCTATAGTGAATTTTTCAAAAAATAATTTTTTACAGTCGCAAATTTTAATTACGCCAGGGATTGCCTTTTCTATAGTAAATTTTTCAAAATTTAATTTTATAATGTCGCAAATTTTAACTGCGCCAGGGGTTGCCTTTTCTTTAGTAAATTTTTCAAAAAATAATTTTTTACTGTCGCAAATTTTAATTACGCCAGGGATTGCCTTTTCTACAGTAAATTTTTCAAAAACTAATTTTTTACTGTCGCAAATTTTAAATACGCCAGGGATTGCCTTTTCTATAGTAAATTTTTCAAAAAATAATTTTTTACTGTCTCAAATTTTAATTACGCCAGGGATTGCCTTTTCTATAGTAAATTTTTCAAAATTTAATTTTATACTGTCGCAAATTTTAACTGCGCCAGGGATTGCCTTTTCTTTAGTAAATTTTTCAAAAAATAATTTTTTACTGTCGCAAGTTTTAATTGCGCCAGGGATTGCCTTTTCTATAGTAAATTTTTCAAAAACTAATTTTTTACTGTCGAAAATTTTAATTACGCCAGGGATTGCCTTTTCTATAGTAAATTATTCAAAAAATAATTTTTTACTGTCGCAAATTTTAATTGCTCCAGGGATTGCCTTTTCTATAGTAAATTTTTCAAAAATAAATGTTTTACTGTCGCAAATTTTAAATACGCCAGGGATTGCCTTTTCTATAGTAAATTTTGCGAAAAATAATTTTTTACTGTCGCAAATTTTAATTGCGCCAGGGATTGCCTTTTCTATAGTAAATTGTTCAAAAATTAATTTTTTACTGTCGCAAATTTTAATTGCGCCAGGGATTGCCTTTTCTACAGTAAATTTTTCAAAAAATAATTTTTTACTGTCGCAAATTTTAATGGCGCCAGGGATTGGCTTTTCTATAGTAAATTTTTCACAAATTAATTTTTTATTGTCGCAAATATTAAATACGCCAGGGATTGCCTTTTTTATAGTAAATTTTTCAAAAACTAATTTTTTACTGTCAAAAATTTTAATTACGCCAGGGATTGCCTTTTCTATAGTAGATTATTCAAAAAATAATTTTTTACTGTCGCAAATTTTAATTGAGCCAGGGATTGCCTTTTCTATAGTAAAATTTTCAAAAAAATAATTTTTTACTGTCGCAAATTTTAGTTGCGCCAGGGATTGCCTTTTCTATAGTAAATTTTTCAAAAAATAATTTTTTACTGTCGCAAATTTTAATTGCGCCAGGTATTGACTTTTCTACAGTAAATTTTTCAAAAAATAATTTTTTACTCTCGCAAATTTTAATTGCGCCATGGAATGCCTTTTCTACAGTAAATTTTTCAAAAAATAATTTTTTACTGTCGCAAATTTTAAATACGCCAGGGATTGCCTTTTCTATAGTAAATTTTGCAAAAAATAATTTTTTACTGTCGCAAGTTTTAATTGCGCCAGGGATTGCCTTTTCTATAGTAAATTTTTCAAAAAATAATTTTTTACTGTCGCAAATTTTAATTGCGCCAGGGATTGCCTTTTCTACAGTAAATTTTTCAAAAAATAATTTTTTACCGTCGCAAATTTTGATGGCGCCAGGGATTGCCTTTTCTATAGTAAATTTTTCAAAAATTAATTTTTTACTGTCGCAAATTTTAAATCCGCCAGGGATTGCCTTTTCTATAGAAAATTTTTCAAAAATTAATTTTTTACTGTCGCAAATTTTAAATACGCCAGGGATTGCCTTTTCTATAGTAAATTTTCAAAAAATAACTTTCTACTGTCGCAAATTTTAATTGCGCCAGGCATTGCCTTTTCTATAGAAAATTTTTCAAAAAATAATTTTTTACTGTCGCAAATTTTAATTAGGCCAGGGATTGCCTTTTCTATAGTAAATTTTTTACTGTCGCAAATTTTAAATACGCCAGGGATTGCCTTTTCTATAGTAAATTTTGCAAAAAATAATTTTTTACTCTCGCAAATTTTAATTGCGCCAGGGATTGCCTTTTCTATAGCAAATTTTTCAAAAATTAATTTTTTACTGGCGCAAATTTTAAATCCGCCAGGGATTGCCTTTTCTTTAGTAAATTTTTCAAAAAATAATTTTCTACTGTCGCAAATTTTAATTGCGCCAGGGATTGATTGCCTTTTCTACAGTAAATTATTCAAAAAATAACTTTTAACTGTCGCAAATTTTAATTGCGCCAGGGATTGCCTTTTCTACAGTAAATTTTTCAAAAAATAATTTTTTACTGTCGCAAATTTAAATTGCGCCAGGGATTGCCTTTTCTATAGTAAATTTTTCAAAAATTAATTTTTTACTGTCGCAAATTTTAATTACGCCAGGGATTGCCTTTTCTATAGTAAATTTTTCAAAAATTAATTTTTTACTGTCGCAAATTTTAATTGCGCAAGGGATTGCCTTTTCTATAGTAAATTATTCAAAAAATAATTTTTTACTGTCGCAAATTTTAATTGCGCCAGGGATTGCCTTTTCTATAGTAAATTTTTCAAAAAATAATTTTTTACTGTCACAAATTTTAATTGCGCCAGGCATTGCCTTTTCTATAGAAAATTTTGCAAAAAATAATTTTTTACTGTCGCAAATGTTAATTGCCCCAGGGATTGCCTTTTCTACAGTAAATTTTTCAAAAAATAATTTTTTACTGTCGCAAATTTTAATTGCGCCAGGGATTGCCTTTTCTACAGTAAATTTTTCAAAAAATAATTTTTTACTGTCGCAAATTTTAATTACGCCAGGGATTGCCTTTTCTATAGTAAATTTTTCAAAAAATAATTTTTTACTGTCGCAAATTTTAAATCCGCCAGGAATTGCCTTTTCTATAGTAAATTTTTCAAAAAATAATTTTCTACTGTCGCAAATTTTAATTGCGCCAGGGATTGCCTTTTCTACAGTAAATTATTCAAAAAATAATTTTTTACTGTCGCAAATTTTAATTGCGCCAGGGATTGCCTTTTCTACAGTAAATTTTTCAAAAAATAATTTTTTACTGTCGCAAATTTTAATTACGCCAGGGATTGCCTTTTCTACAGTAAAATTTTCAAAAAATAATTTTTTACTGTCGCAAATTTTAATGGCGCCAGGGATTGCCTTTTCTATAGTAAATTTTTCAAAAATTAATTTTTTACTGTCGCAAATTTTAAATCCGCCAGGGATTGCCTTTTCTATAGTAAATTTTTCACAAATGAATTTTTTAGTGTTGCAAATTTTAAATACGCCAGGGATTGCCTTTTCTACAGTAAATTTTTCAAAAAATAATTTTCTACTGTCGCAAATTTTAATTGCGCCAGGGATTGATTGCCTTTTCTACAGTAAATTATTCAAAAAATAACTTTTAACTGTCGCAAATTTTAATTGCGCCAGGGATTGCCTTTTCTACAGTAAATTTTTCAAAAAATAATTTTTTACTGTCGCAAATTTAAATTGCGCCAGGGATTGCCTTTTCTATAGTAAATTTTTCAAAAATTAATTTTTTACTGTCGCAAATTTTAATTACGCCAGGGATTGCCTTTTCTATAGTAAATTTTTCAAAAATTAATTTTTTACTGTCGCAAATTTTAATTGCGCCAGGGATTGCCTTTTCTATAGTAAATTTTCAAAAAATAACTTTCTACTGTCGCAAATTTTAATTGCGCCAGGCATTGCCTTTTCTATAGAAAATTTTTCAAAAAATAATTTTTTACTGTCGCAAATTTTAATTAGGCCAGGGATTGCCTTTTCTATAGTAAATTTTTTACTGTCGCAAATTTTAAATACGCCAGGGATTGCCTTTTCTATAGTAAATTTTGCAAAAAATAATTTTTTACTCTCGCAAATTTTAATTGCGCCAGGGATTGCCTTTTCTATAGCAAATTTTTCAAAAATTAATTTTTTACTGGCGCAAATTTTAAATCCGCCAGGGATTGCCTTTTCTTTAGTAAATTTTTCAAAAAATAATTTTCTACTGTCGCAAATTTTAATTGCGCCAGGGATTGATTGCCTTTTCTACAGTAAATTATTCAAAAAATAACTTTTAACTGTCGCAAATTTTAATTGCGCCAGGGATTGCCTTTTCTACAGTAAATTTTTCAAAAAATAATTTTTTACTGTCGCAAATTTTAAATACGCCAGGGATTGCCTTTTCTATAGTAAATTTTGCAAAAAATAATTTTTTACTGTCGCAAGTTTTAATTGCGCCAGGGATTGCCTTTTCTATAGTAAATTTTTCAAAAAATAATTTTTTACTGTCGCAAATTTTAATTGCGCCAGGGATTGCCTTTTCTACAGTAAAATTTTCAAAAAATAATTTTTTACTGTCGCAAATTTTAATGGCGCCAGGGATTGCCTTTTCTATAGTAAATTTTTCAAAAATTAATTTTTTACTGTCGCAAATTTTAAATCCGCCAGGGATTGCCTTTTCTATAGTAAATTTTTCACAAATGAATTTTTTAGTGTTGCAAATTTTAAATACGCCAGGGATTGCCTTTTCTATAGTGAATTTTTCAAAAAATAATTTTTTACAGTCGCAAATTTTAATTACGCCAGGGATTGCCTTTTCTATAGTAAATTTTTCAAAATTTAATTTTATAATGTCGCAAATTTTAACTGCGCCAGGGGTTGCCTTTTCTTTAGTAAATTTTTCAAAAAATAATTTTTTACTGTCGCAAATTTTAATTACGCCAGGGATTGCCTTTTCTACAGTAAATTTTTCAAAAACTAATTTTTTACTGTCGCAAATTTTAAATACGCCAGGGATTGCCTTTTCTATAGTAAATTTTTCAAAAAATAATTTTTTACTGTCTCAAATTTTAATTACGCCAGGGATTGCCTTTTCTATAGTAAATTTTTCAAAATTTAATTTTATACTGTCGCAAATTTTAACTGCGCCAGGGATTGCCTTTTCTTTAGTAAATTTTTCAAAAAATAATTTTTTACTGTCGCAAGTTTTAATTGCGCCAGGGATTGCCTTTTCTATAGTAAATTTTTCAAAAACTAATTTTTTACTGTCGAAAATTTTAATTACGCCAGGGATTGCCTTTTCTATAGTAAATTATTCAAAAAATAATTTTTTACTGTCGCAAATTTTAATTGCTCCAGGGATTGCCTTTTCTATAGTAAATTTTTCAAAAATAAATGTTTTACTGTCGCAAATTTTAAATACGCCAGGGATTGCCTTTTCTATAGTAAATTTTGCGAAAAATAATTTTTTACTGTCGCAAATTTTAATTGCGCCAGGGATTGCCTTTTCTATAGTAAATTGTTCAAAAATTAATTTTTTACTGTCGCAAATTTTAATTGCGCCAGGGATTGCCTTTTCTACAGTAAATTTTTCAAAAAATAATTTTTTACTGTCGCAAATTTTAATGGCGCCAGGGATTGGCTTTTCTATAGTAAATTTTTCACAAATTAATTTTTTATTGTCGCAAATATTAAATACGCCAGGGATTGCCTTTTTTATAGTAAATTTTTCAAAAACTAATTTTTTACTGTCAAAAATTTTAATTACGCCAGGGATTGCCTTTTCTATAGTAGATTATTCAAAAAATAATTTTTTACTGTCGCAAATTTTAATTGAGCCAGGGATTGCCTTTTCTATAGTAAAATTTTCAAAAAAATAATTTTTTACTGTCGCAAATTTTAGTTGCGCCAGGGATTGCCTTTTCTATAGTAAATTTTTCAAAAAATAATTTTTTACTGTCGCAAATTTTAATTGCGCCAGGTATTGACTTTTCTACAGTAAATTTTTCAAAAAATAATTTTTTACTCTCGCAAATTTTAATTGCGCCATGGAATGCCTTTTCTACAGTAAATTTTTCAAAAAATAATTTTTTACTGTCGCAAATTTTAAATACGCCAGGGATTGCCTTTTCTATAGTAAATTTTGCACAAAATAATTTTTTACTGTCGCAAGTTTTAATTGCGCCAGGGATTGCCTTTTCTATAGTAAATTTTTCAAAAAATAATTTTTTACTGTCGCAAATTTTAATTGCGCCAGGGATTGCCTTTTCTACAGTAAATTTTTCAAAAAATAATTTTTTACCGTCGCAAATTTTGATGGCGCCAGGGATTGCCTTTTCTATAGTAAATTTTTCAAAAATTAATTTTTTACTGTCGCAAATTTTAAATCCGCCAGGGATTGCCTTTTCTATAGAAAATTTTTCAAAAATTAATTTTTTACTGTCGCAAATTTTAAATACGCCAGGGATTGCCTTTTCTATAGTAAATTTTCAAAAAATAACTTTCTACTGTCGCAAATTTTAATTGCGCCAGGCATTGCCTTTTCTATAGAAAATTTTTCAAAAAATAATTTTTTACTGTCGCAAATTTTAATTAGGCCAGGGATTGCCTTTTCTATAGTAAATTTTTTACTGTCGCAAATTTTAAATACGCCAGGGATTGCCTTTTCTATAGTAAATTTTGCAAAAAATAATTTTTTACTCTCGCAAATTTTAATTGCGCCAGGGATTGCCTTTTCTATAGCAAATTTTTCAAAAATTAATTTTTTACTGGCGCAAATTTTAAATCCGCCAGGGATTGCCTTTTCTTTAGTAAATTTTTCAA
Source organism: Dioctria linearis (assembly GCA_963930735.1). Lineage (NCBI taxonomy): Eukaryota > Metazoa > Arthropoda > Insecta > Diptera > Asilidae > Dioctria > Dioctria linearis. The sequence goes on along the minus strand of CAWVNZ010002325.1, from coordinate 222,098 downwards.
AAAATAATTTTCTACTGTCGCAAATTTTAATTGCGCCAGGGATTGATTGCCTTTTCTACAGTAAATTATTCAAAAAATAACTTTTAACTGTCGCAAATTTTAATTGCGCCAGGGATTGCCTTTTCTACAGTAAATTTTTCAAAAAATAATTTTTTACTGTCGCAAATTTAAATTGCGCCAGGGATTGCCTTTTCTATAGTAAATTTTTCAAAAATTAATTTTTTACTGTCGCAAATTTTAATTACGCCAGGGATTGCCTTTTCTATAGTAAATTTTTCAAAAATTAATTTTTTACTGTCGCAAATTTTAATTGCGCAAGGGATTGCCTTTTCTATAGTAAATTATTCAAAAAATAATTTTTTACTGTCGCAAATTTTAATTGCGCCAGGGATTGCCTTTTCTATAGTAAATTTTTCAAAAAATAATTTTTTACTGTCACAAATTTTAATTGCGCCAGGCATTGCCTTTTCTATAGAAAATTTTGCAAAAAATAATTTTTTACTGTCGCAAATGTTAATTGCCCCAGGGATTGCCTTTTCTACAGTAAATTTTTCAAAAAATAATTTTTTACTGTCGCAAATTTTAATTGCGCCAGGGATTGCCTTTTCTACAGTAAATTTTTCAAAAAATAATTTTTTACTGTCGCAAATTTTAATTACGCCAGGGATTGCCTTTTCTATAGTAAATTTTTCAAAAAATAATTTTTTACTGTCGCAAATTTTAAATCCGCCAGGAATTGCCTTTTCTATAGTAAATTTTTCAAAAAATAATTTTCTACTGTCGCAAATTTTAATTGCGCCAGGGATTGCCTTTTCTACAGTAAATTATTCAAAAAATAATTTTTTACTGTCGCAAATTTTAATTGCGCCAGGGATTGCCTTTTCTACAGTAAATTTTTCAAAAAATAATTTTTTACTGTCGCAAATTTTAATTGCGCCAGGGATTGCCTTTTCTATAGTAAATTTTTCAAAAATTAATTTTTTACTGTCGCAAATTTTAATTACGCCAGGGATTGCCTTTTCTATAGTAAATTTTTCAAAAATTAATTTTTTACTGTCGCAAATTTTAATTACGCCAGGGATTGCCTTTTCTACAGTAAATTTTTCAAAAAATAATTTTTTACTGTCGCAAATTTTAATTGCGTCAGGGATTTCCTTTTCTATAGTAAATTTTTCAAAAATTAATTTTTTACTGTCGCAAATTTTAAATACGCCAGGGATTGCCTTTTCTGTAGTAAATTTTTCAAAAAATAATTTTCTACTGTCGCAAATTTTAATTGCGCCAGGGATTGCCTTTTCTATAGTAAATTTTTCAAAAATTAATTTTTTACTGTCGTAAATTTTAAATACGCCAGGGATTGCCTTTTCTATAGTAAATTATTCAAAAAATAATTTTTTACTGTCGCAAATTTTAATTGCGCCAGGTATTGCCTTTTCTACAGTAAATTTTTCAAAAAAGAATTTTTTACTGTCGCAAATTTTAATTGCGCCAGGGATTGCCTCTTCTACAGTAAATTTTTCAAAAAATAATTTTTTACTGTCGCAAATTTTAATTGCGCTAGGGATTGCCTTTTCTATAGTAAATTTTTCAAAAATTAATTTTTTACTGTCGCAAATTTTAATTACGCCAGGGATTGCCTTTTCTATAGTAAATTTTTCAAAAATTAATTTTTTACTGTCGCAAATTTTAATTGCGCCAGCGATTGCCTTTTCTACAGTAAATTTTTCAAAAAATAATTTTTTACTTTCGCAAATTTTAATTGCGTCAGGGATTGCCTTTTCTATAGTAAATTATTCAAAAAATAATTTTTTACTGTCGCAAATTTTAATTGCGCCAGGGAATGACTTTTCTACAGTAAATTTTTCAAAAAATAATTATTTACTGTCGCAAATTTTAATTGCGCCAGGGATTGCCTTTTCTACAGTAAATTTTTCAAAAAATAATTTTTTACTGTCGCAAATTTTAATTGCGCCAGGGATTGCCTTTTCTACAGTAGATTTTTCAAAAAATAATTTTTTACTGTCGCAAATTTTAATTGCGCCAGCGATTGGCTTTTCTACAGTAAATTTTTCAAAAAATATTTTTTTACTGTCGAAAATTTTAATTGCGCCAGGGATTGCCTTTTCTATAGTAAATTTTTCAAAAATTAATTTTTTACTGTCGCAAATTTTAATTACGCCAGGGATTGCCTTTTCTATAGTAAATTTTTCAAAAAATAATTTTCTACTGTCGCAAATTTTAATTGCGCCAGGGGTTGCCTTTTATACACTAAATTATTCAAAAAATAAGTTTTTACTGTCGCAAATTTTAATTGCGCCAGGGATTGCCTTTTCTACAGTAAATTTTTCAAAAAATAATTTTTTACTGTCGCAAATTTTAATTGCGCCAGGGATTGCCTTTTCTATAGTAAATTTTTTCAAAAATTAATTTTTTACTGTCGCAAATTTTAATTACGCCAAGGATTGCCTTTTCTATAGTAAATTTTTCAAAAATTAATTTTTTACTGTCGCAAATTTTAATTGCGCCAGGGATTGCCTTTTCTACAGTAAATTTTTCAAAAAATTATTTTTTACTGTCGCAAATTTTAATTGCGTCAGGGATTTCCTTTTCTATAGTAAATTTTTCAAAAAATAATTTTCTACTGTCGCAAATTTTAATTGCGCCAGGGGTTGCCTTTTATACACTAAATTATTCAAAAAATAAGTTTTTACTGTCGCAAATTTTAATTGCGCCAGGGATTGCCTTTTCTACAGTAAATTTTTCAAAAAATAATTTTTTACTGTCGCAAATTTTAATTGCGTCAGGGATTGCCTTTTCTATAGTAAATTATTCAAAAAATAATTTTTTACTGTCGCAAATTTTAATTGCGCCAGGGAATGCCTTTTCTACAGTAAATTTTTCAAAAAATAATTATTTACTGTCGCAAATTTTAATTGCGCCAGGGATTGCCTTTTCTACAGTAAATTTTTCAAAAAATATTTTTTTACTGTCGCAAATTTTAATTGCGCCAGGGATTGCCTTTTCTACAGTAGATTTTTCAAAAAATAATTTTTTACTGTCGCAAATTTTAATTGCGCCAGGGATTGCCTTTTCTACAGTAAATTTATCAAAAAATAATTTTTTACTGTCGCAAATTTTAATTGCGCCAGGGATTGCCTTTTCTATAGTAAATTTTTCAAAAATTAATTTTTTACTGTCGCAAATTTTAATTACGCCAGGGATTGCCTTTTCTATAGTAAATTATTCAAAAAATATTTTTTTACTGAGGCAAATTTTAACTACGCCAGGGATTGCCTTTTCTACAGTAAATTTTTCAAAAAATAATTTTTAACTTTCGCAAATTTTAAATCCGCCAGAGATTGCCTTTTCTATAGTAAATTTTGCAAAAATTAATTTTTTACTGTCGCAAATTTTAATTACGCCAGGGATTGCCTTTTCTATAGTAAATTTTTCAAAAATTAATTTTTTACTGTCGCAAATTTTAATTGCGCCAGGGATTGCCTTTTCTACAGTAAATTTTTCAAAAAATAATTGTTTACTGTCGCAAATTTTAATTGCGCCAGGGATTGCCTTTTCTATAGAAAATTTTTCAAAAAATAATTTTTTACTGTCGCAAATTTTAATTAGGCCAGGGATTGCCTTTTCTTTAGTAAATTTCTCAAAAAATAATTTTCTAGTGTCGCAAATTTTAATTGCGCCAAGGATTGATTGCCTTTTCTACAGTAAATTATTTAAAAAATAATTTTTAACTGTCGCAAATTTTAATTGCGCCAGGGATTGCCTTTTCTACAGTAAATTTTTCAAAAAATAATTTTTTACTCTCGCAAATTTTAATTGCGCCATGGAATGCCTTTTCTACAGTAAATTTTTCAAAAAATAATTTTTTACTGTCGCAAATTTTAAATACGCCAGGGATTGCCTTTTCTATAGTAAATTTTGCAAAAAATAATTTTTTACTGTCGCAAGTTTTAATTGCGCCAGGGATTGCCTATTCTATAGTAAATTTTTCAAAAAATAATTTTTTACTGTCGCAAATTTTAATTGCGCCAGGGATTGCCTTTTCTACAGTAAATTTTTCAAAAAATAATTTTTTACCGTCGCAAATTTTGATGGCGCCAGGGATTGCTTTTTCTATAGTAAATTTTTCAAAAATTAATTTTTTACTGTCGCAAATTTTAAATCCGCCAGGGATTGCCTTTTCTATAGAAAATTTTTCACAAATGAATTTTTTAGTGTTGCAAATTTTAAATACGCCAGGGATTGCCTTTTCTATAGTGAATTTTTCAAAAAATAATTTTTTACTGTCGCAAATTTTAATTACGCCGGGGATTGCCTTTTCTTTAGTAAATTTTTCAAAAAATAATTTTCTACTGTCGCAAATTTTAATTGCGCCAGGGATTGCCTTTTCTACAGTAAATTTTTCAAAAAATAATTTTTTACTGTCGCAAATTTTAATTACGCCAGGGATTGCCTTTTCTATAGTAAATTTTTCAAAAAATAATTTTTATCTGTCGCAAATTTTAAATCCGCCAGAGATTGCCTTTTCTATAGTAAATTTTTCAAAAAATAATTTTCTACTGTCGCAAATTTTAATTGCGCCAGGGATTGATTGCCTTCTCTACAGTAAATTATTTAAAAAATAATTATTAACTGTCGCAAATTTTAATTGCGCCAGGGATTGCCTTTTCTACAGTAAATTTTTCAAAAAATAATTTTTTACTGTCGCAAATTTTAATTGCGCCAGGGATTGCCTTTTCTATAGTAAATTTTGCAAAAATTAATTTTTTACTGTCGCAAATTTTAATTACGCCAGGGATTGCCTTTTCTATAGTAAATTTTTCAAAAATTAATTTTTTACTGTCGCAAATTTTAATTGCGCCAGGGATTGCCTTTTCTACAGTAAATTTTTCAAAAAATAATTGTTTACTGTCGCAAATTTTAATTGCGCCAGGGATTGCCTTTTCTACAGTAAATTATTCAAAAAATAATTTTTTACTGTCGCAAATTTTAATTACGCCAGGGATTGCCTTTTCTACAGTAAATTTTTCAAAAAATAATTTTTTACTGTCGCAAATTTTAAATACGCCAGGGATTGCCTTTTCTATAGTAAATTTTGCAAAAAATAATTTTTTACTGTCGCAAGTTTTAATTGCGCCAGGGATTGCCTTTTCTATAGTAAATTTTTCAAAAAATAATTTTTTACTGTCGCAAATTTTAATTGCGCCAGGGATTGCCTTTTCTACAGTAAATTTTTCAAAAAATAATTTTTTACTGTCGCAAATTTTAATGGCGCCAGGGATTGCCTTTTCTATAGTAAATTTTTCAAAAATTAATTTTTTACTGTCGCAAATTTTAAATCCGCCAGGGATTGCCTTTTCTATAGTAAATTTTTCACAAATGAATTTTTTAGTGTTGCAAATTTTAAATACGCCAGGGATTGCCTTTTCTATAGTGAATTTTTCAAAAAATAATTTTTTACAGTCGCAAATTTTAATTACGCCAGGGATTGCCTTTTCTATAGTAAATTTTTCAAAATTTAATTTTATAATGTCGTAAATTTTAACTGCGCCAGGGATTGCCTTTTCTTTAGTAAATTTTTCAAAAAATAATTTTTTACTGTCGCAAATTTTAATTACGGCAGGGGTTGCCTTTTCTACAGTAAATTTTTCAAAAACTAATTTTTTACTGTCGCAAATTTTAAATACGCCAGGGATTGCCTTTTCTATAGTAAATTTTTCAAAAAATAATTTTTTACTGTCTCAAATTTTAATTACGCCAGGGATTGCCTTTTCTATAGTAAATTTTTCAAAATTTAATTTTATACTGTCGCAAATTTTAATTGCGCCAGGGATTGCCTTTTCTATAGTAAATTTTTCAAAAATTTATTTTTTACTGTCGCAAATTTTAATTACGCCAGGGATTGCCTTTTCTATAGTAAATTATTCAAAAAATAATTTTTTACTGTCGCAAATTTTAATTACGCCAGGGATTGCCTTTTCGATAGTAAATTTTTCAAAAATTAATTTTTTACTGTCGCAAATTTTAAATCCGCCAGGGATTGCCTTTTCTATAGTAAATTTTTCAAAAAATAATTTTTTACTGTCGCAAATATTAATTGCGCCAGGGATTGCCTTTCCTATAGTAAATTTTTCAAAAAATTATTTTTTACTGTCGCAAATTTTAATTGCGCCAGGGATTGCCTTTTCTATAGTAAATTTTGCAAAAAATAATTTTTTACTGTCGCAAATGTTAATTGCGCCAGGGATTGCCTTTTCTACAGTAAATTTTTCAAAAAATAATTTTTTACTGTCGCAAATTTTAATTGCGCCAGGGATTGCCTTTCTACAGTAAATTTGTCAAAAAATAATTTTTTACTGTCGCAAATTTTAAATACGTCAGGGATTGCCTTTTCTATAGTAAATTTTGCAAAAAATAATTTTTTACTGTCGCAAATTTTAATTGCGCCATGGATTGCCTTTTCTACAGTAAATTTTTCAAAAAATAATTTTTTACTGTCGCAAATTATAATTGCGCCAAGGATTGCCTTTTCTATAGTAAATTTTTCAAAAATTAATTTTTTACTGTCGAAAATTTTAATTACGGCAGGGATTGCCTTTTCTATAGTAAATTATTCAAAAAATAATTTTATACTGTCGCAAATTTTAATTACGCCGGGGATTGCCTTTTCTTTAGTAAATTTTTCAAAAAATAATTTTCTAGTGTCGCAAATTTTAATTGCGCCAAGGATTGATTGCCTTTTCTACAGTAAATTATTTAAAAAATAATTTTTAACTGTCGCAAATTTTAATTGCGCCAGGGATTGCCTTTTCTACAGTAAATTTTTCAAAAAATAATTTTTTACTCTCGCAAATTTTAATTGCGCCATGGAATGCCTTTTCTACAGTAAATTTTTCAAAAAATAATTTTTTACTGTCGCAAATTTTAAATACGCCAGGGATTGCCTTTTCTATAGTAAATTTTGCAAAAAATAATTTTTTACTGTCGCAAGTTTTAATTGCGCCAGGGATTGCCTATTCTATAGTAAATTTTTCAAAAAATAATTTTTTACTGTCGCAAATTTTAATTGCGCCAGGGATTGCCTTTTCTACAGTAAATTTTTCAAAAAATAATTTTTTACCGTCGCAAATTTTGATGGCGCCAGGGATTGCCTTTTCTATAGTAAATTTTTCAAAAATTAATTTTTTACTGTCGCAAATTTTAAATCCGCCAGGGATTGCCTTTTCTATAGAAAATTTTTCACAAATGAATTTTTTAGTGTTGCAAATTTTAAATACGCCAGGGATTGCCTTTTCTATAGTGAATTTTTCAAAAAATAATTTTTTACTGTCGCAAATTTTAATTACGCCGGGGATTGCCTTTTCTTTAGTAAATTTTTCAAAAAATAATTTTCTACTGTCGCAAATTTTAATTGCGCCAGGGATTGCCTTTTCTACAGTAAATTTTTCAAAAAATAATTTTTTACTGTCGCAAATTTTAATTACGCCAGGGATTGCCTTTTCTATAGTAAATTTTTCAAAAAATAATTTTTATCTGTCGCAAATTTTAAATCCGCCAGAGATTGCCTTTTCTATAGTAAATTTTTCAAAAAATAATTTTCTACTGTCGCAAATTTTAATTGCGCCAGGGATTGATTGCCTTTTCTACAGTAAATTATTTAAAATATTAAAAAATAATTATTAACTGTCGCAAATTTTAATTGCGCCAGGGATTGCCTTTTCTACAGTAAATTTTTCAAAAAATAATTTTTTACTGTCGCAAATTTTAATTGCGCCAGGGATTGCCTTTTCTATAGTAAATTTTGCAAAATTAATTTTTTACTGTCGCAAATTTTAATTACGCCAGGGATTGCCTTTTCTATAGTAAATTTTCAAAAATTAATTTTTTACTGTCGCAAATTTTAATTGCGCCAGGGATTGCCTTTCTACAGTAAATTTTCAAAAATAATTGTTTACTGTCGCAAATTTTAATTGCGCCAGGGATTGCCTTTTCTACAGTAAATTATTCAAAAAATAATTTTTTTACTGTCGCAAATTTTAATTACGCCAGGGATTGCCTTTTCTACAGTAAATTTTTCAAAAAATAATTTTTTACTGTCGCAAATTTTAAATACGCCAGGGATTGCCTTTTCTATAGTAAATTTTGCAAAAAATAATTTTTTACTGTCGCAAGTTTTAATTGCGCCAGGGATTGCCTTTTCTATAGTAAATTTTTCAAAAAATAATTTTTTACTGTCGCAAATTTTAATTGCGCCAGGGATTGCCTTTTCTACAGTAAATTTTTCAAAAAATAATTTTTTACTGTCGCAAATTTTAATGGCGCCAGGGATTGCCTTTTCTATAGTAAATTTTTCAAAATTAATTTTTTACTGTCGCAAATTTTAAATCCGCCAGGGATTGCCTTTTCTATAGTAAATTTTTCACAAATGAATTTTTTAGTGTTGCAAATTTTAAATACGCCAGGGATTGCCTTTTCTATAGTGAATTTTTCAAAAAATAATTTTTTTACAGTCGCAAATTTTAATTACGCCAGGGATTGCCTTTTCTATAGTAAATTTTTCAAAATTTAATTTTATAATGTCGTAAATTTTAACTGCGCCAGGGATTGCCTTTTCTTTAGTATATTTTTCAAAAAATAATTTTTTTACTGTCGCAAATTTTAATTACGGCAGGGGTTGCCTTTTCTACAGTAAATTTTTCAAAAACTAATTTTTTACTGTCGCAAATTTTAAATACGCCAGGGATTGCCTTTTCTATAGTAAATTTTTCAAAAATAATTTTTTACTGTCTCAAATTTTAATTACGCCAGGGATTGCCTTTTCTATAGTAAATTTTCAAAATTTAATTTTATACTGTCGCAAATTTTAACTGCGCCAGGGATTGCCTTTTCTTTAGTAAATTTTTCAAAAAATAATTTTTTACTGTCGCAAGTTTTAATTGCGCCAGGGATTGCCTTTTCTATAGTAAATATTTCAAAAACTAATTTTTTACTGTCGAAAATTTAATTACGCCAGGGATTGCCTTTTCTATAGTAAATTATTCAAAAAATAATTTTTACTTTCGCAAATTTTAATTGCTCCAGGGATTGCCTTTTCTATAGTAAATTTTTCAAAAATAAATGTTTTACTGTCGCAAATTTTAAATACGCCAGGGATTGCCTTTTCTATAGTAAATTTTGCAAAAAATAATTTTTTACTGTCGCAAATTTTAATTGCGCCAGGGATTGCCTTTTCTATAGTAAATTGTTCAAAAATTAATTTTTTACTGTCGCAAATTTTAATTGCGCCAGGGATTGCCTTTTCTACAGTAAATTTTTCAAAAAATAATTTTTTACTGTCGCAAATTTTAATGGCGCCAGGGATTGGCTTTTCTATAGTAAATTTTTCACAAATTAATTTTTTATTGTCGCAAATTTTAAATACGCCAGGGATTGCCTTTTTATAGTAAATTTTCAAAAACTAATTTTTTTACTGTCAAAAATTTTAATTACGCCAGGGATTGCCTTTTCTATAGTAGATTATTCAAAAAATAATTTTTTACTGTCGCAAATTTTAATTGCGCCAGGGATTGCCTTTTCTATAGTAAAATTTTCACAAAAATAATTTTTTACTGTCGCAAATTTTAATTGCGCCAGGATTGCCTTTTCTATAGTAAATTTTTCACAAATTAATTTTTTACTGTCGCAAATTTTAAATCCGCCAGGGATTGCCTTTTCTATAGTAAATTTTTCAAAAAATAATTTTTTAACTGTCGCAATTTTAATTGCGCCAAGGATTGATTGCCTTTTCTACAGTAAATTATTTAAAAAAATAATTTTTAACTGTCGCAAATTTTAATTGCGCCAGGGATTGCCTTTTCTACAGTAAATTTTTCAAAAAATAATTTTTTACTCTCGCAAATTTTAATTGCGCCATGGAATGCCTTTTCTACAGTAAATTTTTCAAAAATAATTTTTTACTGTCGCAAATTTTAATACGCCAGGGATTGCCTTTTCTATAGTAAATTTTGCAAAAATATTTTTTTACTGTCGCAAGTTTTAATTGCGCCAGGGATTGCCTTTTCTATAGTAAATTTTTCAAAAAATAATTTTTTACTGTCGCAAATTTTAATTGCGCCAGGGATTGCCTTTTCTACAGTAAATTTTTCAAAAAATAATTTTTTACTGTCGGAAATTTTAATTGCGCCAGGGATTGCCTTTTCTATAGTAAATTTTGCAAAAATTAATTTTTTACTGTCGCAAATTTTAATTACGCCAGGGATTGCCTTTTCTATAGTAAATTTTTCAAAAATTAATTTTTTACTGTCGCAAATTTTAATTGCGCCAGGGATTGCCTTTTCTACAGTAAATTTTTCAAAAAATAATTGTTTACTGTCGCAAATTTTAATTGCGCCAGGGATTGCCTTTTCTACAGTAAATTATTCAAAAAATAATTTTTTACTGTCGCAAATTTTAATTACGCCAGGGATTGCCTTTTCTACAGTAAATTTTTCAAAAAATAATTTTTTACTGTCGCAATTTTAAATACGCCAGGGATTGCCTTTTCTATAGTAAATTTTGCAAAAATAATTTTTTACTGTCGCAAGTTTTAATTGCGCCAGGGATTGCCTTTTCTATAGTAAATTTTTCAAAAATAATTTTTTACTGTCGCAAATTTTAATTGCGCCAGGGATTGCCTTTTCTACAGTAAAATTTTCAAAAAATAATTTTTTACTGTCGCAAATTTTAATGGCGCCAGGGATTGCCTTTTCTATAGTAAATTTTTCAAAAATTAATTTTTTACTGTCGCAAATTTTAAATCCGCCAGGGATTGCCTTTTCTATAGTAAATTTTTCACAAATGAATTTTTTAGTGTTGCAAATTTTAAATACGCCAGGGATTGCCTTTTCTATAGTGAATTTTTCAAAAAAATAATTTTTTACAGTCGCAAATTTTAATTACGCCAGGGATTGCCTTTTCTATAGTAAATTTTTCAAAATTTAATTTTATAATGTCGCAAATTTTAACTGCGCCAGGGGTTGCCTTTTCTTTAGTAAATTTTTCAAAAAATAATTTTTTACTGTCGCAAATTTTAATTACGCCAGGGATTGCCTTTTCTACAGTAAATTTTTCAAAAACTAATTTTTTACTGTCGCAAATTTTAAATACGCCAGGGATTGCCTTTTCTATAGTAATTTTTCAAAAAATAATTTTTTACTGTCTCAAATTTTAATTACGCCAGGGATTGCCTTTTCTATAGTAAATTTTTCAAAATTTAATTTTATACTGTCGCAAATTTTAACTGCGCCAGGGATTGCCTTTTCTTTAGTAAATTTTTCAAAAAATAATTTTTTACTGTCGCAAGTTTTAATTGCGCCAGGGATTGCCTTTTTCTATAGTAAATTTTTCAAAAACTAATTTTTTTACTGTCGAAAATTTTAATTACGCCAGGGATTGCCTTTTCTATAGTAAATTATTCAAAAAATAATTTTTTACTGTCGCAAATTTTAATTGCTCCAGGGATTGCCTTTTCTATAGTAAATTTTTCAAAATAAATGTTTTACTGTCGCAAATTTTAAATACGCCAGGGATTGCCTTTTCTATAGTAAATTTTGCGAAAAATAATTTTTTTACTGTCGCAAATTTTAATTGCGCCAGGGATTGCCTTTTCTATAGTAAATTGTTCAAAAATTAATTTTTTACTGTCGCAAATTTTAATTGCGCCAGGGATTGCCTTTTCTACAGTAAATTTTTCAAAAAATAATTTTTTACTGTCGCAATTTTAATGGCGCCAGGGATTGGCTTTTCTATAGTAAATTTTTCACAAATTAATTTTTTATTGTCGCAAATATTAAATACGCCAGGGATTGCCTTTTTTATAGTAAATTTTCAAAAACTAATTTTTTACTGTCAAAAATTTTAATTACGCCAGGGATTGCCTTTTCTATAGTAGATTATTCAAAAAATAATTTTTTACTGTCGCAAATTTTAATTGAGCCAGGGATTGCCTTTTCTATAGTAAAATTTTCAAAAAATAATTTTTTACTGTCGCAAATTTTAGTTGCGCCAGGGATTGCCTTTTCTATAGTAAATTTTTCACAAATTAATTTTTTACTGTCGCAAATTTTAAATCCGCCAGGGATTGCCTTTTCTATAGTAAATTATTCAAAAAATAATTTTCTACTGTCGCAAATTTTAATTGCGCCAGGGATTGCCTTTTCTATAGTAAATTTTTCAAAAATAATTTTTTATTGTCGCAAATTTTAATTACGCCAGGGATTGCCTTTTCTTTAGTAAATTTTTCAAAAACTAATTTTTTACTGTCGCAAATTTTAATTACGCCAGGGATTGCCTTTTCTATAGTAACTTTTTCACAAATTAATTTTTTTGATTGCCTTTTCTACAGTAACTTTTTCAAAAAATAATTTTTTACTGTCGCAAATTGTAATTGCGCCAGGGATTGCCATTTCTACAGTAAATTTTTCAAAAAATAATTTTTTACTGTCGCAAATTGTAATTGCGCCAGGGATTACCTTTCCTATAGTAAATTTTTCAAAAAATAATTTTTTACTGTCGCAAATTTTAATTACGCCAGGGATTGCCTTTTCTATAGTAAATTTTTCAAAAATTAATTTTTTACTGTCGCAAATGTTAATTGCGCCAGGATTGCCTTTTCTACTGTAAATTTTTCAAAAAATAATTTTTTACTGTCGCAAATTTTCATTGCGTCAGGGATTTCCTTTTAAATTTTTCAAAAATTAATTTTTTACTGTCGCAAATTTTAAATACGCCAGGGATTGCCTTTTCTATAGTAAATTTTTCAAAAATTAATTTTTTACTGTCGCAAATCTTAATTGCGCCAGGGATTGCCTTTTCTACTGTAAATTTTTCAAAAAATAATTTTTTACTGTCGCAAATTTTAATTGCGTCAGGGATTTCCTTTTAAATTTTTCAAAAATTAATTTTTTACTGTCGCAAATTTTAAATACGCCAGGGATTGCCTTTTCTATAGTAAATTTTTCAAAAAATAATTATCTACTGTCGCAAATTTTAATTGCGCCAGGGATTGCCTTTTCTATAGTAAATTTTTCAAAAAATAATTTTCTACTGTCGCAAATTTTAATTGCGCCAGGGATTGATTGCCTTTTCTACAGTAAATTATTTAAAAAATAATTTTTAACTGTCGCAAATTTTAATTGCGCCAGGGATTGCCTTTTCTACAGTAAATTTTTCAAAAAATAATTTTTTACTGTCGCAAATTTTAATTGCGCCAGGGATTGCCTTTTCTATAGTAAATTTTGAAAAAATTAATTTTTTACTGTCGCAAATTTTAATTACGCCAGGGATTGCCTTTTCTATAGTAAATTTTTCAAAAATTAATTTTTTACTGTCGCAAATTTTAATTGCGCCAGGGATTGCCTTTTCTACAGTAAATTTTTCAAAAAATAATTGTTTACTGTCGCAAATTTTAATTGCGCCAGGGATTGCCTTTTCTATAATAAATTTTTCAAAAATTAATTTTTTACTGTCGCAAATTTTAAATACGCCAGGGATTGCCTTTTCTATAGTAAATTTGTCAAAAAATAGTTTTCTACTGTCGCAAATTTTAATTGCGCCAGGGATTGCCTTTTCTACAGAAAATTTTTCAAAAAATAATTTTTTACTGTCGCAAATTTTAATTACGCCAGGGATTGCCTTTTCTATAGTAAATTTTTCAAAAATTAATTTTTTACTGTCGCAAATTTGAAATACGCCAGGGATTGCCTTTTCTATAGTAAATTTTGCAAAAAATAATTTTTTACTCTCGCAAATTTTAATTGCGCCAGGGATTGCCTTTTCTATAGCAATTTTTTCAAAAATTAATTTTTTACTGTCGCAAATTTTAAATCCGCCAGGGATTGCCTTTTCTATAGTAAATTATTCAAAAAATAATTTTTTACTGTCGCAAATTTTAAATACGCCAGGGTTTGCCTTTTCTATAGTAAATTTTTCAAAAAATAATTTTCTACTTTCGCAAATTTTAATTGCGCCAGGGATTGCCTTTTCTACAGTAAATTTTTCAAAAAATAATTTTTTACTGTCGCAAATTTTAATTACGCCAAGGGATTGCCTTTTGTATAGTAAATTTTGCAAAAAATAATTTTTTAATGTCGCAAATTTTAATTGCGCCAGGGATTGCCTTTTCTATAGTAAATTATTCAAAAAATAATTTTTTTACTGTCGCAAATTTTAATTGCGCCAGGGATTGCCTTTTCTACAGTAAATTATTCAAAAAATAATTTTTTACTGTCGCAAATTTTAATTACGCCAGGGATTGCCTTTTCTATAGTAAATTTTTCAAAAATAATTTTTTACTGTCGCAAATTTTAAATACGCCAGGGATTGCCTTTTCTATAGTAAATTTTGCAAAAAATAATTTTTTACTGTCGCAAGTTTTAATTGCTCCAGGGATTGCCTTTTCTATAGTAAATTTTTCAAAAAATAATTTTTTACTGTCGCAAATTTTAATTGCGCCAGGAATTGCCTTTTCTACAGTAAATTTTTCAAAAATAATTTTTTACTGTCGCAAATTTTAATGGCGCCAGGGATTGCCTTTTCTATAGTAAATTTTTCAAAAATTAATTTTTTACTGTCGCAAATTTTAAATCCGCCAGGGATTGCCTTTTCTATAGTAAATTTTTCACAAATGAATTTTTTAGTGTTGCAAATTTTAAATACGCCAGGGATTGCCTTTTCTATAGTGAATTTTTCAAAAAATAATTTTTTACAGTCGCAAATTTTAATTACGCCAGGGATTGCCTTTTCTATAGTAAATTTTTCAAAATTTAATTTTATACTGTCGCAAATTTTAACTGCGCCAGGGATTGCCTTTTCTTTAGTAAATATTTCAAAAAATAATTTTTTACTGTCGCAAATTTTAATTACGCCAGGGATTGCCTTTTCTACAGTAAATTTTTCAAAAACTAATTTTTTACTGTCGCAAATATTAAATATGCCAGGGATTGCCTTTTCTATAGTAAATTTTTCAAAAAATAATTTTTTACTGTCTCAAATTTTAATTACGCCAGGGATTGCCTTTTCTATAGTAAATTTTTCAAAATTTAATTTTATACTGTCGCAAATTTTAACTGCGCCAGGGATTGCCTTTTCTTTAGTAAATTTTTCAAAAAATAATTTTTTACTGTCGCAAATTTTAATTGCGCCAGGGATTGCCTTTTCTATAGTAAATTTTTCAAAAACTAATTTTTTACTGTCGAAAATTTTAATTACGCCAGGGATTGCCTTTTCTATAGTAAATTATTCAAAAAATAATTTTTTACTGTCGCAAATTTTAATTGCTCCAGGGATTGCCTTTTCTATAGTAAATTTTTCAAAAATAAATGTTTTACTGTCGCAAATTTTAAATACGCCAGGGATTGCCTTTTCTATAGTAAATTTTGCAAAAAATAATTTTTTACTGTCGCAAATTTTAATTGCGCCAGGGATTGCCTTTTCTATAGTAAATTGTTCAAAAATTAATTTTTTACTGTCGCAAATTTTAATTGCGCCAGGGATTGCCTTTTCTACAGTAAATTTTTCAAAAAATAATTTTTTACTGTCGCAAATTTTAATGGCGCCAGGGATTGGCTTTTCTATAGTAAATTTTTCAAAAATTAATTTTTTACTGTCGCAAATTTTAAATCCGCCAGGGATTGCCTTTTCTATAGTAAATTTTTCACAAATTAATTTTTTATTGTCGCAAATTTTAAATACGCCAGGGATTGCCTTTTTTATAGTAAATTTTTCAAAAACTAATTTTTTTACTGTCAAAAATTTTAATTACGCCAGGGATTGCCTTTCCTATAGTAGATTATTCAAAAAATAATTTTTTACTGTCGCAAATTTTAATTGCGCCAGGGATTGCCTTTTCTATAGTAAAATTTTCAAAAAAATAATTTTTTACTGTCGCAAATTTTAATTGCGCCCGGGATTGCCTTTTCTATAGTAAGTTTTTCACAAATTAATTTTTTACTGTCGCAAATTTTAAATCCGCCAGGGATTGCCTTTTCTATAGTAAATTATTCAAAAAATAATTTTCTACTGTCGCAAATTTTAATTGCGCCAGGGATTGCCTTTTCTATAGTAAATTTTTCAAAAAAATAATTTTTTATTGTCGCAAATTTTAATTACGCCAGGGATTGCCTTTTCTATAGTAAATTTTTCAAAAACTAATTTTTTACTGTCGCAAATTTAATTACGCCAGGGATTGCCTTTTCTATAGTAACTTTTTCACAAATTAATTTTTTACTGTCGCAAATTTTAAATACGCCAGGGATTGCCTTTTCTACAGTAACTTTTTCAAAAAATAATTTTTTTACTGTCGCAAATTGTAATTGCGCCAGGGATTGCCATTTCTACAGTAAATTTTTCAAAAAATAATTTTTTACTGTCGCAAATTGTAATTGCGCCAGGGATTACCTTTCCTATAGTAAATTTTTCAAAAAATAATTTTTTACTGTCGCAAATTTTAATTACGCCAGGGATTGCCTTTTCTATAGTAAATTTTTCAAAAATTAATTTTTTACTGTCGCAAATCTTAATTGCGCCAGGGATTGCCTTTTCTACTGTAAATTTTTCAAAAAATAATTTTTTACTGTCGCAAATTTTAATTGCGTCAGGGATTTCCTTTTAAATTTTTCAAAAATTAATTTATTACTGTCGCAAATTTTAAATACGCCAGGGATTGCCTTTTCTATAGTAAATTTTTCAAAAAATAATTATCTACTGTCGCAAATTTTAATTGCGCCAGGGATTGCCTTTTCTATAGTAAATTTTTCAAAAATTAATTTTTTACTGTCGCAAATTTTAAATACGCCAGGGATTGCTTTTTCTATAGTAAATTATTCAAAAAATAATTTTTTACTGTAGCAAATTTTAATTGCGCCAGGGATTGCCTTTTCTACAGTAAATTTTTCAAAAAATAATTTTTTACTGTCTCAAATTTTAATTGCGCCAGGGATTGCCTTTTCTACAGTAAATTTTTCAAAAAATAATTTTTTAATGTCGCAAATTTTAACTGCGCTAGGGATTGCCTTTTCTATAGTAATTTTTCAAAAATTAATTTTTTACTGTCGCAAATTTTAATTACGCCAGGGATTGCCTTTTCTATAGTAAATTTTTCAAAAATTAATTTTTTACTGTCGCAAATTTTAATTGCGCCAGGGATTGCCTTTTCTACAGTAAATTTTTCAAAAAATAATTTTTTACTTTCGCAAATTTTAATTGCGTCAGGGATTGCCTTTTCTATAGTAAATTTTTCAAAAATTAATTTTTTACTGTCGCAAATTTTAATTACGCCAGGAATTGCCTTTTCTATAGTAAATTATTCAAGAAATAATTTTTTACTGTCGCAAATTTTAATTACGCCAGGGATTGCCTTTTCGATAGTAAATTTTTCAAAAATTAATTTTTTACTGTCGCAAATTTTAAATCCGCCAGGGATTGCCTTTTCTATAGTAAATTTTTCAAAAAATAATTTTTTACTGTCGCAAATTTTAATGGCGCCAGGGATTGGCTTTTCTATAGTAAATTTTTCAAAAATTAATTTTTTACTGTCGCAAATTTTAAATCCGCCAGGGATTGCCTTTTCTATAGTAAATTTTTCACAAATTAATTTTTTATTGTCGCAAATTTTAAATACGCCAGGGATTGCCTTTTTTATAGTAAATTTTTCAAAAACTAATTTTTTACTGTCAAAAATTTTAATTACGCCAGGGATTGCCTTTCCTATAGTAGATTATTCAAAAAATAATTTTTTACTGTCGCAAATTTTAATTGCGCCAGGGATTGCCTTTTCTATAGTAAAATTTTCAAAAAAATAATTTTTTACTGTCGCAAATTTTAATTGCGCCCGGGATTGCCTTTTCTATAGTAAGTTTTTCACAAATTAATTTTTTACTGTCGCAAATTTTAAATCCGCCAGGGATTGCCTTTTCTATAGTAAATTATTCAAAAAATAATTTTCTACTGTCGCAAATTTTAATTGCGCCAGGGATTGCCTTTTCTATAGTAAATTTTTCAAAAAATAATTTTTTATTGTCGCAAATTTTAATTACGCCAGGGATTGCCTTTTCTATAGTAAATTTTTCAAAAACTAATTTTTTACTGTCGCAAATTTTAATTACGCCAGGGATTGCCTTTTCTATAGTAACTTTTTCACAAATTAATTTTTTACTGTCGCAAATTTTAAATACGCCAGGGATTGCCTTTTCTACAGTAACTTTTTCAAAAAATAATTTTTTACTGTCGCAAATTGTAATTGCGCCAGGGATTGCCATTTCTACAGTAAATTTTTCAAAAAATAATTTTTTACTGTCGCAAATTGTAATTGCGCCAGGGATTACCTTTCCGATAGTAAATTTTTCAAAAAATAATTTTTTACTGTCGCAAATTTTAATTACGCCAGGGATTGCCTTTTCTATAGTAAATTTTTCAAAAATTAATTTTTTACTGTCGCAAATCTTAATTGCGCCAGGGATTGCCTTTTCTACTGTAAATTTTTCAAAAAATAATTTTTTACTGTCGCAAATTTTAATTGCGTCAGGGATTTCCTTTTAAATTTTTCAAAAATTAATTTATTACTGTCGCAAATTTTAAATACGCCAGGGATTGCCTTTTCTATAGTAAATTTTTCAAAAAATAATTATCTACTGTCGCAAATTTTAATTGCGCCAGGGATTGCCTTTTCTATAGTAAATTTTTCAAAAATTAATTTTTTACTGTCGCAAATTTTAAATACGCCAGGGATTGCTTTTTCTATAGTAAATTATTCAAAAAATAATTTTTTACTGTAGCAAATTTTAATTGCGCCAGGGATTGCCTTTTCTACAGTAAATTTTTCAAAAAATAATTTTTTACTGTCTCAAATTTTAATTGCGCCAGGGATTGCCTTTTCTACAGTAAATTTTTCAAAAAATAATTTTTTAATGTCGCAAATTTTAACTGCGCTAGGGATTGCCTTTTCTATAGTAAATTTTTCAAAAATTAATTTTTTACTGTCGCAAATTTTAATTACGCCAGGGATTGCCTTTTCTATAGTAAATTTTTCAAAAATTAATTTTTTACTGTCGCAAATTTTAATTGCGCCAGGGATTGCCTTTTCTACAGTAAATTTTTCAAAAAATAATTTTTTACTTTCGCAAATTTTAATTGCGTCAGGGATTGCCTTTTCTATAGTAAATTTTTCAAAAATTAATTTTTTACTGTCGCAAATTTTAATTACGCCAGGGATTGCCTTTTCTATAGTAAATTATTCAAGAAATAATTTTTTACTGTCGCAAATTTTAATTACGCCAGGGATTGCCTTTTCGATAGTAAATTTTTCAAAAATTAATTTTTTACTGTCGCAAATTTTAAATCCGCCAGGGATTGCCTCTTCTATAGTAAATTTTTCAAAAAATTATTTTTTACTGTCGCAAATTTTAATTGCGCCAGGGATTGCCTTTTCTATAGTAAATTTTTCAAAAAATAATTTTTTACTGTCGCAAATTTTAATTGCGCCAGGGATTGCCTTTTCTATAGTAAATTTTGCAAAAAATAATTTTTTACTGTCGCAAATGGTAATTGCGCCAGGGATTGCCTTTTCTACAGTAATTTTTTCAAAAAATAATTTTTTCAAAAAATAATTTTTTACTGTCGCAAATTTTAATTGCGCCAGGGACTGCCTTTTCTACAGTAAATTTTTCAAAAAATAATTTTTTACCGTCGCAAATTTTAATTACGCCAGGGATTGCCTTTTCTATATTAAATTTTTCAAAAAATAATTTTTTACTGTCGCAAATTTTAAATCCGCCAGGGATTGCCTTTTCTATAGTAGATTTTTCAAAGAATAATTTTCTACTGTCGCAAATTTTAATTGCGCCAGGGATTGCCTTTTCTACAATAAATTATTCAAAAAATAATTTTTTACTGTCGCAAATTTTAATTGCGCCAGGGATTACCTTTTCTATAGTAAATTTTTCAAAAAATAATTTTTTACTGTCGCAAATTTTAATTGCGCCAGGGATTGCCTTTTCTACAGAAAATTTTTCAAAAAATAATTTTCTACTGTCGCAAATTTTAATTGCGCCAGGGATTGCCTTTTCTACAGTAAATTTTTCAAAAAATAATTTTTTACTGTCGCAAATTTTAATTACGCCAGGGATTGCCTTTAGTATAGTAAATTTTGCAAAAAAAATTTTTTACTGTCGCAAATTTTAATTGCGCCAGGGATTGCCTTTTCTACAGTAAATTTTTCAAAAAATATTTTTTTACTGTCGCAAATTTTAAATACGCCAGGGATTGCCTTTTCTATAGTAAATTTTTCAAAAAATAATTTTTTACTGTCGAAAATTTTAAATACGCCAGGGATTGCCTTTTCTATAGTAAATTTTGCAAAAAATAATTTTTTACTGTCGCAAGTTTTAATTGCGCCAGGGATTGCCTTTTCTATAGTAAATTTTTCAAAAAATAATTTTTTACTGTCGCAAATTTTAATTGCGCCAGGGATTGCCTTTCCTACAGTAAATTTTTCAAAAAATAATTTTTTACTGTCGCATATTTTAATGGCGCCAGGGATTGCCTTTTCTATAGTAAATTTTTCAAAAATTAATTTTTTACTGTCGCAAATTTTAATTCCGCCAGGGATTGCCTTTTCTATAGTAAATTTTTCACAAATTAATTTTTTAGTGTTGCAAATTTTAAATACGCCAGGGATTGCCTTTTCTATAGTAAATTTTTCAAAAAATAATTTTTTACTGTCGCAAATTTTAATTACGCCAGGGATTGCCTTTTCTATAGTAAATTTTTCAAAATTTAATTTTATACTGTCGCAAATTTTAACTGCGACAGGGATTGCCTTTTCTTTAGTAAATTTTTCAAAAAATAATTTTTTACTGTCGCAAAATTTTAATTACGCCAGGGATTGCCTTTTCTACAGTAAATTTTTCAGAAACTAATTTTTTACTGTCGCAAATTTTAAATACGCCAGGTATGGCCTTTTCTATAGTACATTTTGCAAAAAATAATTTTATACTGTCGCAAGTTTTAATTTCGCCAGGGATTGCCTTTTCTATAGTAAATTTTTCAAAAAATAATTTTTTACTGTCGCAAATTTTAATTGCGCCAGGGATTGCCTCTTCTACAGTAACGTTTTCAAAAAATAATTTTTTACTGTCGCAAATTTTAATGGCACCAGGGATTGCCTTTTCTATAGTAAATTTTTCAAAAATTAATTTTTATTGTCGCAAATTTTAAATCCGCCAGGGATTGCCTTTTCTATAGTAAATTTTTCACAAATTAATTTTTTACTGTCGCAAATTTTAAATACGCCAGGGATTGCCTTTTCTATAGTAAATTTTTCAAAAATTAATTTTTTACTGTCGCAAATTTTAATTGCGCCAGGGATTGCCTTTTCTACAGTAAATTTTTCAAAAAATAATTTTTTACTGTCGCAAATTTTAATGGCGCCAGGGATTGGCTTTTCTATAGTAAATTTTTCAAAAATTAATTTTTTACAGTCGCAAAGTTTAAATCCGCCAGGGATTGCCTTTTCTATAGTAAATTTTTCACAAATTAATTTTTTATTGTCGCAAATTTTAAATACGCCAGGGATTGCCTTTTCTATAGTAAATTTTTCAACAACTAATTTTTTACTGTCAAAAATTTTAATTACGCCAGGGATTGCCTTTTCTATAGTAGATTATTCAAAAAATAATTTTTTACTGTCGCAAATTTTAATAGCGCCAGGGATTGCCTTTTCTATAGTAAAATTTTCAAAATAGTAATTTTTTACTGTCGCAAATTTTAATTACGCCAGGGATTGCCTTTTCTATAGTAAATTTTTCACAAATTAATTTTTTGCTGTCGCAAATTTTAAATTCGCCAGGGATTGCCTTTTCTATAGTAAATTTTTCAAAAAATAATTTTTTACTGTCGCAAATTTTAATTACCCCAGGGATTGCCTTTTCTATAGTAAATTTTTCAAAATTTAATTTTATACTGTCGCTAATTTTAACTGCGCCAGGGCTTGCCTTTTCTTTAGTAAATTTTTCAGAAAATAATTTTTTACTGTCGCAAATTTTAATTACGCCAGGGATTGCCTTTTCTACAGAAAATTTTTCAAAAACTAATTTTTTACTGTCGCAAATTTTAATTAGGCCAGGGATTGCCTTTTCTATAGTAAATTTTTCAAAAAATAATTTTTTACTGTCGCAAATTTTAATTGCGCCAGGTATTGCCTTTTCTACAGAAAATTTTTCAAAAAATAAAATTCTACTGTCGCAAATTTTAATTGCGCCACGGATTGCCTTTTCTACAGTAAATTTTTCAAAAAATAATTTTTTACTGTCGCAAATTTTAATTACGCCAGGGATTGCCTTTTCTATGGTAAATTTTTCAAAAATTAATTTTTTACTGTCGCAAATCTTAATTGCGCCAGGGATTGCCTTTTCTACTGTAAATTTTTCAAAAAATAATTTTTTACTGTCGCAAATTTTAATTGCGTCAGGGATTTCCTTTTAAATTTTTCAAAAATTAATTTATTACTGTCGCAAATTTTAAATACGCCAGGGATTGCCTTTTCTATAGTAAATTTTTCAAAAAATAATTATCTACTGTCGCAAATTTTAATTGCGCCAGGGATTGCCTTTTCTATAGTAAATTTTTCAAAAATTAATTTTTTACTGTCGCAAATTTTAAATACGCCAGGGATTGCTTTTTCTATAGTAAATTATTCAAAAAATAATTTTTTACTTTAGCAAATTTTAATTGCGCCAGGGATTGCCTTTTCTACAGTAAATTTTTCAAAAAATAATTTTTTACTGTCTCAAATTTTAATTGCGCCAGGGATTACCTTTTCTACAGTAAATTTTTCAAAAAATAATTTTTTAATGTCGCAAATTTTAACTGCGCTAGGGATTGCCTTTTCTATAGTAAATTTTTCAAAAATTAATTTTTTACTGTCGCAAATTTTAATTACGCCAGGGATTGCCTTTTCTATAGTAAATTTTTCAAAAATTAATTTTTTACTGTCGCAAATTTTAATTGCGCCAGGGATTGCCTTTTCTACAGTAAATTTTTCAAAAAATAATTTTTTACTTTCGCAAATTTTAATTGCGTCAGGGATTGCCTTTTCTATAGTAAATTTTTCAAAAATTAATTTTTTACTGTCGCAAATTTTAATTACGCCAGGGATTGCCTTTTCTATAGTAAATTATTCAAGAAATAATTTTTTACTGTCGCAAATTTTAAATCCGCCAGGGATTGCCTTTTCTATAGTAAATTTTTCAAAAAATTATTTTTTACTGTCGCAAATTTTAATTGCGCCAGGGATTGCCTTTTCTATAGTAAATTTTTCAAAAAATAATTTTTTACTGTCGCAAATTTTAATTGCGCCAGGGATTGCCTTTTCTATAGTAAATTTTGCAAAAAATAATTTTTTACTGTCGCAAATGGTAATTGCGCCAGGGATTGCCTTTTCTACAGTAATTTTTTCAAAAAATAATTTTTTCAAAAAATAATTTTTTACTGTCGCAAATTTTAATTGCGCCAGGGACTGCCTTTTCTACAGTAAATTTTTCAAAAAATAATTTTTTACCGTCGCAAATTTTAATTACGCCAGGGATTGCCTTTTCTATATTAAATTTTTCAAAAAATAATTTTTTACTGTCGCAAATTTTAAATCCGCCAGGGATTGCCTTTTCTATAGTAGATTTTTCAAAAAATAATTTTCTACTGTCGCAAATTTTAATTGCGCCAGGGATTGCCTTTTCTACAATAAATTATTCAAAAAATAATTTTTTACTGTCGCAAATTTTAATTGCGCCAGGGATTACCTTTTCTATAGTAAATTTTTCAAAAAATAATTTTTTACTGTCGCAAATTTTAATTGCGCCAGGGATTGCCTTTTCTACAGAAAATTTTTCAAAAAATAATTTTCTACTGTCGCAAATTTTAATTGCGCCAGGGATTGCCTTTTCTACAGTAAATTTTTCAAAAAATAATTTTTTACTGTCGCAAATTTTAATTACGCCAGGGATTGCCTTTTGTATAGTAAATTTTGCAAAAAAAATTTTTTACTGTCGCAAATTTTAATTGCGCCAGGGATTGCCTTTTCTACAGTAAATTTTTCAAAAAATATTTTTTTACTGTCGCAAATTTTAAATACGCCAGGGATTGCCTTTTCTATAGTAAATTTTTCAAAAAATAATTTTTTACTGTCGAAAATTTTAAATACGCCAGGGATTGCCTTTTCTATAGTAAATTTTGCAAAAAATAATTTTTTACTGTCGCAAGTTTTAATTGCGCCAGGGAATGCCTTTTCTATAGTAAATTTTTCAAAAAATAATTTTTTACTGTCGCAAATTTTAATTGCGCCAGGGATTGCCTTTTCTACAGTAAATTTTTCAAAAAATAATTTTTTACTGTCGCAAATTTTAATGGCGCCAGGGATTGCCTTTTCTATAGTAAATTTTTCAAAAATTAATTTTTTACTGTCGCAAATTTTAATTCCGCCAGGGATTGCCTTTTCTATAGTAAATTTTTCACAAATTAATTTTTTAGTGTTGCAAATTTTAAATACGCCAGGGATTGCCTTTTCTATAGTAAATTTTTCAAAAAATAATTTTTTACTGTCGCAAATTTTAATTACGCCAGGGATTGCCTTTTCTATAGTAAATTTTTCAAAATTTAATTTTATACTGTCGCAAATTTTAACTGCGACAGGGATTGCCTTTTCTTTAGTAAATTTTTCAAAAAATAATTTTTTACTGTCGCAAAATTTTAATTACGCCAGGGATTGCCTTTCTACAGTAAATTTTTCAGAAACTAATTTTTTACTGTCGCAAATTTTAAATACGCCAGGTATGGCCTTTTCTATAGTACATTTTGCAAAAAATAATTTTATACTGTCGCAAGTTTTAATTTCGCCAGGGATTGCCTTTTCTATAGTAAATTTTTCAAAAAATTATTTTTTACTGTCGCAAATTTTAATTGCGCCAGGGATTGCCTCTTCTACAGTAACGTTTTCAAAAAATAATTTTTTACTGTCGCAAATTTTAATGGCACCAGGGATTGCCTTTTCTATAGTAAATTTTTCAAAAATTAATTTTTATTGTAGCAAATTTTAAATCCGCCAGGGATTGCCTTTTCTATAGTAAATTTTTCACAAATTAATTTTTTACTGTCGCAAATTTTAAATACGCCAGGGATTGCCTTTTCTATAGTAAATTTTTCAAAAATTAATTTTTTACTGTCGCAAATTTTAATTGCGCCAGGGATTGCCTTTTCTACAGTAAATTTTTCAAAAAATAATTTTTTACTGTCGCAAATTTTAATGGCGCCAGGGATTGGCTTTTCTATAGTAAATTTTTCAAAAATTAATTTTTTACAGTCGCAAAGTTTAAATCCGCCAGGGATTGCCTTTTCTATAGTAAATTTTTCACAAATTAATTTTTTATTTTCGCAAATTTTAAATACGCCAGGGATTGCCTTTTCTATAGTAAATTTTTCAACAACTAATTTTTTACTGTCAAAAATTTTAATTACGCCAGGGATTGCCTTTTCTATAGTAGATTATTCAAAAAATAATTTTTTACTGTCGCAAATTTTAATAGCGCCAGGGATTGCCTTTTCTATAGTAAAATTTTCAAAATAGTAATTTTTTACTGTCGCAAATTTTAATTACGCCAGGGATTGCCTTTTCTATAGTAAATTTTTCACAAATTAATTTTTTGCTGTCGCAAATTTTAAATTCGCCAGGGATTGCCTTTTCTATAGTAAATTTTTCAAAAAATAATTTTTTACTGTCGCAAATTTTAATTACGCCAGGGATTGCCTTTTCTATAGTAAATTTTTCAAAATTTAATTTTATACTGTCGCAAATTTTAACTGCGCCAGGGCTTGCCTTTTCTTTAGTAAATTTTTCAGAAAATAATTTTTTACTGTCGCAAATTTTAATTACGCCAGGGATTGCCTTTTCTACAGAAAATTTTTCAAAAACTAATTTTTTACTGTCGCAAATTTTAATTAGGCCAGGTATTGCCTTTTCTATAGTAAATTTTTCAAAAAATAATTTTTTACTGTCGCAAATTTTAATTGCGCCAGGTATTGCCTTTTCTACAGAAAATTTTTCAAAAAATAAAATTCTACTGTCGCAAATTTTAATTGCGCCACGGATTGCCTTTTCTACAGTAAATTTTTCAAAAAATAATTTTTTACTGTCGCAAATTTTAATTACGCCAGGGATTGCCTTTTCTATGGTAAATTTTTCAAAAATTAATTTTTTAGTGTCGCAAATTTTAAATACGCCAGGTATTGCCTTTTCTATAGTAAATTTTGCAAAAAATAATTTTTTACTGTCGCAAGTTTTAATTGCGCCAGGGATTGCTTTTTCTATAGTAAATTTTTCAAAAAATAATTTTTTACTGTCGCAAATTTTATTTGCGCCAGGGATTGCCTTTTCTACAGTAACGTTTTCAAAAAATAATTTTTTACTGTCGCAAATTTTAATGGCGCCAGGGATTGGCTTTTCTATAGTAAATTTTGCAAAAAATAATTTTTTACTGTCGCAAATTTTAATTGCGCCAGGGATTGCCTTTTCTATAGTAAATTTTTCAAAAATTAATTTTTTACTGTCGCAAATTTTAATTGCGCCAGGAATTTTCTACAGTAAATTTTTCAAAAAATAATTTTTTACTGTCGCAAATTTTAATGGGCCAGGGATTGGCTTTTCTATAGTATATTTTTAAAAAAATAATTTTTTACTGTCAAAAATTTTAATTGCTCCAGGGATTGCCTTTTCTATAGTAAAATTTTCAAAAAAATAATTTTTTACTGTCGCAAATTTTAATTGCGCCATGGATTGCCTTTTCTATAGTAAATTTTTCACAAATTAATTTTTTACTGTCGCAAATTTTAAATCCGCCAGGGATTGCCTTTTCTATAGTAAATTATTCAAAAAATAATTTTCTACTGTCGCAAATTTTAATTGCGCCAGGGATTGCCTTTTCTATAGTAAATATTTCAAAAAATAATTTTTTATTGTCGCAAATTTTAATTACGCCAGGGATTGCCTTTTCTATAGTAAATTTTTCAAAAACTAATTTTTTACTGTCGCAAATTTTAATTACGCCAGGGATTGCCTTTTCTATAGTAAATTTTTCAAAAATTAATTTTTTACTGTCGCAAATTTTAATTGCGCCAGGGATTGCTTTTCTACAGTAAATTTTTCAAAAAATAATTTTTTACTGTCGCAAATTTTAATGGCGCAAGGGATTGGCTTTTCTATAGTAAATTTTCCAAAAATTAATTTTTTACTGTCGCAAAGTTTAAATCCGCCAGGGATTGCCTTTTCCATAGTAAATTTTTCACAAATTAATTTTTTATTGTCGCAAATTTTAAATACGCCAGGGATTGCCTTTTCTATAATAAATTTTTCAAAAAATAATTTTTTACTGTCGCAAATTTTAATTGCGCCAGGGATTGCCTTTTCTATAGTAAATTTTTCAAAAACTAATTTTTTACTGTCGAAAATTTTAATTACGCCAGGGATTGCCTTTTCTATAGTAAATTATTCAAAAAATAATTTTTTACTGTCAAAAATTTTAATTGCTCCAGGGATTGCCTTTTCTATAGTAAAATTTTCAAAAAAATAATTTTTTACTGTCGCAAATTTTAATTGCGCCAGGGATTGCCTTTTCTATAGCAAATTTTTCACAAATTAATTTTTTACTGTCGCAAATTTTAAATCCGCCAGGGATTGCCTTTTCTATAGTAAATTATTCAAAAAATAATTTTCTACTGTCGCAAATTTTAATTGCGCCAGGGATTGCCTTTTCTATTGTAAATATTTCAAAAAATAATTTTTTATTGTCGAAATTTTAATTACGCCAGGGATTGCCTTTTCTATAGTAAATTTTTCAAAAACTAATTTTTTACTGTCGCAAATTTTAATTACGCCAGGGATTGCCTTTTCTGTAATAAATTTTTCACAAATTAATTTTTTACTGTCGCAAATTTTAAATACGCCAGGGATTGCCTTTTCTACTGTAAATTTTTCAAAAAATAATTTTTTACTGTCGCAAATTTTAATTGCGTCAGGGATTTCCTTTAAAATTTTTCAAAAATTAATTTTTTACTGTCGCAAATTTTAAATACGCCAGGGATTGCCTTTTCTATAGTAAATTTTTCAAAAAATAATTTTCTACTGTCGCAAATTTTAATTGCGCCAGGGATTGTCTTTTCTATAGTAAATTTTTCAAAAATTAATTTTTTACTGTCGCAAATTTTAAATACGCCAGGGATTGCCTTTTCTATAGTAAATTATTCAAAAAATAATTTTTTACTGTCGCAAATTTTAATTGCGCCAGGGATTGCCTTTTCTACAGTAAATTTTTCAAAAAATAATTTTTTACTGTCGCAAATTTTAATTGCGCCAGGGATTGCCTTTACTACAGTAGATTTTTCAAAAAATAATTTTTTACTGTCGCAAATTTTAATTACGCCAGGGATTGCCTTTTCTATAGTAAATTTTTAAAAAATTAATTTTTTACTGTCGCAAATTTTAATTGCGACAGGGATTGCCTTTTCTACAGTAAATTTTTCAAAAAATAATTTTTTACTTTCGCAAATTTTAATTGCGTCAGGGATTGCCTTTTCTATAGTAAATTATTCAAAAAATAATTTTTTACTGTCGCAAATTTTAATTGCGCCAGGGATTGCCTTTTCTACAGTAAATTATTCAAAAAATAATTATTTACTGTCGCAAATTTTAATTGCGCCAGGGATTGCCTTTTCTACAGTAAATTTTTCAGAAAATAATTTTTTACTGTCGCAAATTTTAATTGCGCCAGGGATTGCCTTTACTACAGTAGATTTTTCAAAAAATAATTTTTTACTGTCACAAATTTTAATTGCGCCAGGGATTGCCTTTTCTACAGTAAATTTTTCAAAAAATAATTTTTTATTGTCGCAAATTTTAATTGCGCCAGGGATTGCCTTTTCTATAGTAAATTTTTCAAAAATTAATTTTTTACTGTCGCAAATTTTAATTACGCCAGGGATTGCCTTTTCTATAGTAAATTATTCAAAAAATAATTTTTTACTGTCGCAAATTTTAAATACGCCAGGGATTGCCTTTTCGATAGTACATTTTTCAAAAATTAATTTTTTACTGTCGCAAATTTTAAATCCGCCAGGGATTGCCTTTTCTATAGTAAATTTTTCAAAAAATAATTTTTTACTGTCGCAAATTTTAATTGCGCCAGGGAATGCCTTTTCTATAGTAAATTTTGCAAAAAATAATTGTTTACTGTCGCAAATGTTAATTGCGCCAGGGATTGCCTTTTCTACAGTAAATTTTTCAAAAAATAATTTTTTACTGTCGCAAATTTTAATTGCTCCAGGGACTGCCTTTTCTACAGTAAATTTTTCAAAAATTAATTTTTTACTGTCGCAAATTTTAATTACGCCAGGGATTGCCTTTTCTACAGTAAATTTTTCAAAAAATAATTTTTACTCTCGCAAATTTTAATTGCGCCAGGGATTGCCTTTTCTATAGTAAATTTTTCAAAAATTAATTTTTTACTGTCGCATATTTTAATTACGCCAGGGATTGCCTTTTCTATAGTAAATTATTCAAAAAATAATTTTTTACTGTCGCAAATTTTAATTACGCCAGGGATTGCCTTTTCGATAGTACATTTTTCAAAAATTAATTTTTTACTGTCGCAAATTATAAATCCGCCAGGGATTGCCTTTTCTATAGTAAATTTTTCAAAAAATAATTTTTTACTGTCGCAAATTTTAATTGCGCCAGGGATTGCCTTTTCTATAGTAAATTTTTCAAAAAATAATTTTTTACTGTCGCAAATATTAATTGCGCCAGGGATTGCCTTTTCTACAGTAAATTTTTCAAAAAATAATTTTTTACTGTCGCAAATTTTAATTGCGCCAGGGATTGCCTT
The DNA here is from genome assembly GCA_963930735.1 of Dioctria linearis. Lineage (NCBI taxonomy): Eukaryota > Metazoa > Arthropoda > Insecta > Diptera > Asilidae > Dioctria > Dioctria linearis. Next base: position 192,123 of record CAWVNZ010002325.1, on the reverse strand, counting down.
TTCTACAGTAAATTTTTCAAAAAATAATTTTTTACTGTCGCAAATTTTAATTGCGTCAGGGATTTCCTTTTCTATAGTAAATTTTTCAAAAATTATTGTTTTACTGTCGCAAATTTTAAATACGCCAGGGATTGCCTTATCTATAGTAAATTTTTCAAAAAATAATTTTCTACTGTCGCAGATTTTAATTGCGCCAGGGATTGCCTTTTCTATAGTAAATTTTTCAAAAATTAATTTTTTACTTTCGCAAATTTTAAATACGCCAGGGATTGCCTATTCTATAGTAAATTATTAAAAAAATAATTTTTTACTGTCGCAAACTTTAATTGCGCCATGGATTGCCTTTTCTACGGTAAATTTTTCAAAAAATAACTTTTTACTGTCGCAAATTTTAATTGCGCCAGGGATTGCCTTTTCTACAGTAAATTTTTCAAAAAAGAATTTTTTACTGTCGCAAATTTTAATTGCGCTAGGGATTGCCTTTTCTATAGTAAATTTTTCAAAAATTAATTTTTTACTGCGCAAATTTTAATTACGCCAGGGATTGCCTTTTCTATAGTAAATTTTTCAAAAATTAATTTTTTACTTTCGCAAATTTTAATTGCGTCAGGTATTGCCTTTTCTATAGTAAATTATTCAAAAAATAATTTTTTTACTGTCGCAAATTTTAATTGCGCCAGGGAATGCCTTTTCTACAGTAAATTTTTCAAAAAATAATTATTTACTGTCGCAAATTTTAATTGTGCCAGGGATTTCCTTTTCTACAGTAAATTTTTCAAAAGATAATTTTTTACTGTCGGAAATTTTAATTGCGCTAGGGATTGCCTTTTCTACAGTAGATTTTTCAAAAAATAATTTTTTACTGTCGCAAATTTTAATTGCGCCAGGGATTGCCTTTTCTACAGTAAATTTTTCAAAAAATAATTTTTTACTGTCGGAAATTTTAATTGCGCCAGGGATTGCCTTTTCTATAGTAAATTTTTCAAAAATTAATTTTTTACTGTCGCAAATTTTAATTACGCCAGGGATTGCCTTTTCTATAGTAAATTATTCAAAAAATAATTTTTACTGTCGCAAATTTTAATTACGACAGGGATTGCCTTTTCGATAGTAAATTTTTCAAAAATTAATTTTTTACTGTCGCAAATTTTAAATCCGCCAGGGATTGCCTTTTCTATAGTAAATTTTTCAAAAAATAATTTTTTACTGTCGCAAATATTAATTGCGCCAGGGATTGCCTTTTCTATAGTAAATTTTTCAAAAAATAATTTTTTACTGTCGCAAATTTTAATTGCGCCAGGGATTGCCGTTTCTATACTAAATTTTTCAAAAATTAATTTTTTACTGTCGCAAATTTTAATTGCGCCAGGGATTGCCTTTTCTATAGTAATTTTTTCAAAAAATAATTTTTATTTGCGTCAGGGATTGCCTTTTCTACAGTAACGTTTTCAAAAAATAATTTTTTACTGTCGCAAATTTTAATGGCGCCAGGGATTGCCTTTTCTATAGTAAATTTTTCAAAAATTAATTTTTTATTGTCGCAAATTTTAAATCCGCCAGGGATTGCCTTTTCTATAGTAAATTTTTCACAAATTAATTTTTTACTGTCGCAAATTTTAAATACGCCAGGGATTGCCTTTTCTATAGTAAATTTTTCAAAAAATAATTTTTTACTGTCGCAAATTTTAATTACGCCAGGGATTGCCTTTTCTATAGTAAATTTTTCAAAATTTAATTTTATATGTCGCAAATTTTAATTACGCCAGGGATTGCCTTTTCTATAGTAAATTTTTCAAAATTTAATTTTATACTGTCGCAAATTTTAACTGCGCCAGGGATTGCCCTTTCTTTAGTAAATTTTTCAAAAAATAATTTTTTACTGTCGCAAATTTTAATTGCGCCAGGGATTGCCTTTTCTATAGTAAATTTTTCAAAAACTAATTTTTTACTGTCGAAAATTTTAATTACGCCAGGGATTGCCTTTTCTATAGTAAATTATTCAAAAAATAATTTTTTACTGTCAAAAATTTTAATTGCTCCAGGGATTGCCTTTTCTATAGTAAATTTTTCAAAAATAAATTTTTTACTGTCGCAAATTTAAATACGCCAGGGATTGCCTTTTCTATAGTAAATTTTGCAAAAAATAATTTTTTACTGTCGCAAATTTTAATTGCGCCAGGGATTGCCTTTTCTATAGTAAATTTTTCAAAAATTAATTTTTTACTGTCGCAAATTTTAATTGCGCCAGGGATTGCCTTTTCTACAGTAAATTTTTCAAAAAATAATTTTTTACTGTCGCAAATTTTAATGGCGCCAGGGATTGGCTTTTCTATAGTAAATTTTTCAAAAATTAATTTTTTACTGTCGCAAAGTTTAAATCCGCCAGGGATTGCCTTTTCTATAGTAAATTTTTCACAAATTAATTTTTTATTGTCGCAAATTTTAAATACGCCAGGGATTGCCTTTTCTATAATAAATTTTTCAAAAAATAATTTTTTACTGTCGCAAATTTTAATTGCGCCAGGGATTGCCTTTTCTATAGTAAATTTTTCAAAAACTAATTTTTTACTGTCGAAAATTTTAATTACGCCAGGGATTGCCTTTTCTATAGTAAATTATTCAAAAATAATTTTTTACTGTCAAAAATTTTAATTGCTCCAGGGATTGCCTTTTCTATAGTAAAATTTTCAAAAAAATAATTTTTTACTGTCGCAAATTTTAATTGCGCCAGGGATTGCCTTTTCTATAGTAAATTTTTCACAAATTAATTTTTTACTGTCGCAAATTTTAAATCCGCCAGGGATTGCCTTTTCTATAGTAAATTATTCAAAAAATAATTTTCTACTGTCGCAAATTTTAATTGCGCCAGGGATTGCCTTTTCTATAGTAAATATTTCAAAAAATAATTTTTTATTGTCGCAAATTTTAATTACGCCAGGGATTGCCTTTTCTATAGTAAATTTTTCAAAAACTAATTTTTTACTCTCGCAAATTTTAATTACGCCAGGGATTGCCTTTTCTGTAATAAATTTTTCACAAATTAATTTTTTACTGTCGCAAATTTTAAATACGCCAGGGATTGCCTTTTCTACTGTAAATTTTTCAATAAATAATTTTTTACTGTCGCAAATTTTAATTGCGTCAGGGATTTCCTTTTAAATTTTTCAAAAATTAATTTTTTACTGTCGCAAATTTTAATTGCGCCAGGGATTGCCTTTTCTATAGTAAATTTTTCAAAAAATAATTTTTTACTGTCGCAAATTTTAATTGCGCCAGGGATTGCCTTTTCTATACTAAATTTTTCAAAAAATAATTTTTAACTTTCGCAAATTTTAAATCCGCCAGAGATTGCCTTTTCTATAGTAAATTTTTCAAAAAATAATTTTCTACTGTCGCAAATTTTAATTGCGCCAAGGATTGATTGCCTGTTCTACAGTAAATTATTCAAAAAATAATTTTTAACTGTCGCAAATTTTAATTGCGCCAGGGATTGCTTTTTCTACAGTGAATTTTTCAAAAAATAATTTTTTACTGTCGCAAATTTTAATTGCGCCAGGGATTACCTTTTCTATAGTAAATTTTTCAAAAATTAATTTTTTACTGTCGCAAATTTTAATTACGCCAGGGATTGCCTTTTCTATAGTAAATTTTTCAAAAATTAATTTTTTACTGTCGCAAATTTTAATTGCGCCAGGGATTGCCTTTTCTATAGTAAATTTTTCAAAAAATAATTTTTTACTGTCGCAAATTTTATTTGCGTCAGGGATTGCCTTTTCTACAGTAACGTTTTCAAAAAATAATTTTTTACTGTCGCAAATTTTAATGGCGCCAGGGATTGCCTTTTCTATAGTAAATTTTTCAAAAATTAATTTTTTATTGTCGCAAATTTTAAATCCGCCAGGGATTGCCTTTTCTATAGTAAATTTTTCACAAATTAATTTTTTACTGTCGCAAATTTTAAATACGCCAGGGATTGCCTTTTCTATTGTAAATTTTTCAAAAAATAATTTTTTACTGTCGCAAATTTTAATTACGCCAGGGATTGCCTTTTCTATAGTAAATTTTTCAAAATTTAATTTTATACTGTCGCAAATTTTAACTGCGCCAGGGATTGCCCTTTCTTTAGTAAATTTTTCAAAAAATAATTTTTTACTGTCGCAAATTTTAATTGCGCCAGGGATTGCCTTTTCTATAGTAAATTTTTCAAAAACTAATTTTTTACTGTCGAAAATTTTAATTACGCCAGGGATTGCCTTTTCTATAGTAAATTATTCAAAAAATAATTTTTTACTGTCGCAAATTTTAATGGCGCCAGGGATTGGCTTTTCTATAGTAAATTTTTCAAAAATTAATTTTTTACTGTCGCAAAGTTTAAATCCGCCAGGGATTGCCTTTTCTATAGTAAATTTTTTACAAATTAATTTTTATTGTCGCAAATTTTAAATACGCCAGGGATTGCCTTTTCTATAATAAATTTTTCAAAAAATAATTTTTTACTGTCGCAAATTTTAATTGCGCCAGGGATTGCCTTTTCTATAGTAAATTTTTCAAAAACTAATTTTTTACTGTCGAAAATTTAATTACGCCAGGGATTGCCTTTTCTATAGTAAATTATTCAAAAAATAATTTTTTACTGTCAAAAATTTTAATTGCTCCAGGGATTGCCTTTTCTATAGTAAAATTTTCAAAAAAATAATTTTTTACTGTCGCAAATTTTAATTGCGCCAGGGATTGCCTTTTCTATAGTAAATTTTTCACAAATTAATTTTTTACTGTCGCAAATTTTAAATCCGCCAGGGATTGCCTTTTCTATAGTAAATTATTCAAAAAATAATTTTCTACTGTCGCAAATTTTAATTGCGCCAGGGATTGCCTTTTCTATAGTAAATATTTCAAAAATAATTTTTTATTGTCGCAAATTTTAATTACGCCAGGGATTGCCTTTTCTATAGTAAATTTTTCAAAAACTAATTTTTTACTGTCGCAAATTTTAATTACGCCAGGGATTGCCTTTTCTGTAATAAATTTTTCACAAATTAATTTTTTACTGTCGCAAATTTTAAATACGCCAGGGATTGCCTTTTCTACTGTAAATTTTTCAATAAATAATTTTTTACTGTCGCAAATTTTAATTGCGTCAGGGATTTCCTTTTAAATTTTTCAAAAATTAATTTTTTTCTGTCGCAAATTTTAAATACGCCAGGGATTGCCTTTTCTATAGTAAATTTTTCAAAAAATAATTATCTACTGTCGCAGATTTTAATTGCGCCAGGGATTGCCTTTTCTATAGTAAATTTTTCAAAAATTAATTTTTACTGTCGCAAATTTTAAATACGCCAGGGATTGCCTTTTCTATAGTAAATTATTCAAAAAATAATTTTTTACTGTCTCAAATTTTAATTGCGCCAGGGATTGCCTTTTCTACAGTAAATTTTTCAGAAAATAATTTTTTACTGTCGCAAATTTTAATTGCGCCAGGGATTGCCTTTTCTACAGTAAATTTTTCATAAAATAATTTTTTACTTTCGCAAATTTTATATGCGTCAGGGATTGCCTTTTCTATAGTAAATTATTCAAAAAATAATTTTTTACTGTCGCAAATTTTAATTGCGCCAGGGATTGCCTTTTCTACAGTAAATTTTTCAAAAAATAATTATTTACTGTCGCAAATTTTAATTGCGCCAGGGATTGCCTTTTCTACAGTAATTTTTTCAAAAAATAACTTTTTACTGTCGCAAATTTTAATTGCGCCAGGGATTGCCTTTACTACAGTAGATTTTTCATAAAATAATTTTTTACTGTCGCAAATTTTAATTGCGCCAGGGATTGCCTTTTCTACAGTAAATTTTTCAAAAATAATTTTTTACTGTCGCAAATTTTAATTGCGCCAGGGATTGCCTTTTCTATAGTAAATTTTTCAAAAATTAATTTTTTACTGTCGCAAATTTTAATTACGCCAGGAATTGCCTTTTGTATAGTAAATTATTCAAAAAATAATTTTTTACTGTCGCAAATTTTAATTACGCCAGGGATTGCCTTTTCGATAGTACATTTTTCAAAAATTAATTTTTTACTGTCGCAAATTTTAAATCCGCCAAGGATTGCCTTTTCTATAGTAAATTTTTCAAAAAATTATTTTTTACTGCCGCAAATTTTAATTGCGCCAGGGATTGCCTTTTCTATAGTAAATTTTTCAAAAAATAATTTTTTACTGTCGCAAATTTTAATTGCGCCAGGGATTGCCTTTTCTATAGTAAATTTTGCAAAAAATAATTGTTTACTGTCGCAAATGTTAATTGCGCCAGGGATTGCCTTTTCTACAGTAAATTTTTCAAAAAATAATTTTTTACTGTCGCAAATTTTAATTGCGCCAGGGACTGCCTTTTCTACAGTAAATTTTTCAAAAAATAATTTTTTACCGTCGCAAATTTTAATTACGCCAGGGATTGCCTTTTCTATATTAAATTTTTCAAAAAATAATTTTTTACTGTCGCAAATTTTAAATCCGCCAGGGATTGCCTTTTCTATAGTAAATTTTTCAAAAAATAATTTTCTACTGTCGCAAATTTTAATTGCGCCAGGGATTGCCTTTTCTTTAGTAAATTTTTCAAAAATTAATTTTTTTCTGTCGCAAATGTTAATTGCGCCAGGGATTGCCTTTTCTACAGTAAATTTTTCAAAAAATAATTTTTTACTGTCGCAAATTTTAATTGCGTCAGGGATTTCCTTTTCTATAGTAAATTTTTCAAAAATTAATGTTTTACTGTCGCAAATTTTAAATACGCCAGGGATTGCCTTTTCTATAGTAAATTTTTCAAAAAATAATTTTCTACTGTCGCAGATTTTAATTGCGCCAGGGATTGCCTTTTCTATAGTAAATTTTTCAAAAATTAATTTTTTACTGTCGCAAATTTTAAATACGCCAGGGATTGCCTATTCTATAGTAAATTATTCAAAAAATAATTTTTTACTGTCGCAAACTTTAATTGCGCCATGGATTGCCTTTTCTACAGTAAATTTTTCAAAAAATAATTTTTTACTGTCGCAAATTTTAATTGCGCCAGGGATTGCCTTTTCTACAGTAAATTTTTCAAAAAATAATTTTTTACTGTCGCAAATTTTAATTGCGCTAGGGATTGCCTTTTCTATAGTAAATTTTTCAAAAATTAATTTTTTACTGCGCAAATTTTAATTACGCCAGGGATTGCCTTTTCTACAGTAAATTTTTCAAAAAATAATTTTTTACTGTCGCAAATTTTAATTGCGTCAGGGATTGCCTTTTCTATAGTAAATTTTTCAAAAATTAATTTTTTACTGTCGCAAATTTTAATTACGCCAGGATTTGCCTTTTCTATAGTAAATTATTCAAAAAATAATTTTTATTGTCGCAAATTTTAATTACGCCAGGGATTGCCTTTTCGATAGTAAATTTTTCAAAAATTAATTTTTTACTGTCGCAAATTTTAAATCCGCCAGGGATTGCCTTTTCTATAGTAAATTTTTCAAAAAATAATTTTTTACTGTCGCAAATATTAATTGCGCCAGGGATTGCCTTTTCTATAGTAAATTTTTCAAAAAATAATTTTTTACTGTCGCAAATTTTAATTGCGCCAGGGATTGCCTTTTCTATAGTAAATTTTGCAAAAAATAATTTTTTACTGCCGCAAATGTTAATTGCGCCAGGGATTGCCCTTTCTACAGTAAATTTTTCAAAAAATAATTTTTTACCGTCGCAAATTTTAATTACGCCAGGGATTGCCTTTTCTATAGTAAATTTTTCAAAAAATAATTTTCTACTGTCGCAAATTTTAATTGCGCCAGGGATTGCCTTTTCTACAATAAATTATTCAAAAAATAATTTTTTACTGTCGCAAATTTTAATTGCGCCAGGGATTGCCTTTTCTACAGTAAATTTTTCAAAAAATAATTTTTTACTGTCGCAAATTTTAATTGCGACAGGGATTGCCTTTTCTATAGTAAATTTTTCAAAAATTAATTTTTTACTGTCACAAATTTTAATTACAACAGGGATTGCCTTTTCTTTAGTAAATTTTTCAAAAATTAATTTTTTTCTGTCGCAAATTTTAATTGCGCCAGGGATTGCCTTTTCTACAGTAAATTTTTCAAAAAATAATTTTTTACTGTCGCAAATTTTAATTGCGTCAGGGATTTCCTTTTCTATAGTAAATTTTTCAAAAATTAATGTTTTACTGTCGCAAATTTTAAATACGCCAGGTATTGCCTTTTCTATAGTAAATTTTTCAAAAAATAATTTTCTACTGTCACAGATTTTAATTGCGCCAGGGATTGCTTTTTCTATAGTAAATTTTTCAAAAATTAATTTTTTACTTTCGCAAATTTTAAATACGCCAGGGATTGCCTATTCTATAGTAAATTATTCAAAAAATAATTTTTTACTGTCGCAAACTTTAATTGCGCCATGGATTGCCTTTTCTACGGTAAATTTTTCAAAAAATAATTTTTTACTGTCGCAAATTTTAATTGCGCCAGGGATTGCCTTTTCTGCAGTAAATTTTTCAAAAAATAATTTTTTACTGTCGCAAATTTTAATTGCGCTAGGGATTGCCTTTTCTATAGTAAATTTTTCAAAAATTAATTTTTTACTGCGCAAATTTTAATTACGCCAGGGATTGCCTTTTCTATAGTAAATTTTTCAAAAATTAATTTTTTACTTTCGCAAATTTTAATTGCGTCAGGGATTGCCTTTTCTATAGAAAATTATTCAAAAAATAATTTTTTACTGTCGCAAATTTTAATTCCGCCAGGGATTGCCTTTTCTACAGTGAATTTTTCAAAAAATAATTTTTTACTGCCGCAAATTTTAATTGCGCCAGGGATTACCTTTTCTATAGTAAATTTTTCAAAAATTAATTTTTTACTGTCGCAAATTTTAATTACGCCAGGGATTACCTTTTCTATAGTAAATTTTCAAAAATTAATTTTTTACTGTCGCAAATTTTAATTGCGCCAGGGATTGCCTTTTCTACAGTAAATTTTCAAAAAATAATTTTTTACTGTCGCAAATTTTAATTCCGCCAGGGATTGCCTTTTCCATAATAAATTTTTCAAAAATTAATTTTTTACTGTCGCTAATTTTAAATACGCCAGGGATTGCCTTTTCTATAGTAAATTTTTCAAAAAATAATTTTCTACTGTCGCAAATTTTACTTGCGCCAGGGATTGTCTTTTCTATAGAAAATTTTTCAAAAAATAATTTTTTACTGTCGCAAATTTTAGTTACGCCAGGGATTGCCTTTTCTATAGTAAATTTTTCAAAAATTAATTTTTTACTGTCGCAAATTTTAAATACGCCTGGGATTGCCTTTTCTATAGTAAATTTTGCAAAAAATAATTTTTTACTCTCGCAAATTTTAATTGCGCCAGGGATTGCCTTTTCTATAGTAAATTTTTAAAAAATTAATTTTTTACTGTCGCAAATTTTAAATCCGCCAGGGATTGCCTTTTGATTGCCTTTTCTATAGTAAATTATTCAAAAAATAATTTTTTACTGTCGCAAATTTTAAATACGCCAGGTATTGCCTTTTCTATAGTAAATTTTTCAAAAAATAATTTTCTACTGTCGCAAATTTTAATTGCGCCAGGGATTGCCTTTTCTACAGTAAATTTTTCAAAAAATAATTTTTTACTGTCGAAAATTTTAATTACGCCAGGGATTGCCTTTTGTATAGTAAATTTTGCAAAAAATAATTTTTAACTCTCGCAAATTTTAATTGCGCCAGGGATTGCCTTTTCTATAGTAAATTTTGCAAAAAATAATTTTTTACTGTCGCAAATGTTAATTGCGCCAGGGATTGCCTTTTCTACAGTAAATTTGTCAAAAAATAATTTTTTACTGTCGCAAATTTTAAATACGCCAGGGATTGCCTTTTCTATAGTAAATTTTGCTAAAAATAATTTTTTACTGTCGCAAATTTTAATTGCGCCAGGGATTGCCTTTTCTACAGTAAATTTTTCAAAAAATAATTTTTTACTGTCGCAAATTTTAATTGCGCCAGGGATTGCCTTTTCTATAGTAAATTTTTCAAAATTATTTTTTTACTGTCGCAAATTTTAATTACGCCAGGGATTGCCGTTTCTATAGTAATTATTCAAAAAATAACTTTTTACTGTCGCAAATTTTAATTGCGCCAGGGATTGCCTTTACTACAGTAGATTTTTCATAAAATAATTTTTTACTGTCGCAAATTTTAATTGCGCCAGGGATTGCCTTTTCTACAGTAAATTTTTCAAAAAATAATTTTTTACTGTCGCAAATTTTAATTGCGCCAGGGATTGCCTTTTCTATAGTAAATTTTTCAAAAATTAATTTTTTACTGTCGCAAATTTTAATTACGCCAGGAATTGCCTTTTGTATAGTAAATTATTCAAAAATAATTTTTTACTGTCGCAAATTTTAATTACGCCAGGGATTGCCTTTTCGATAGTACATTTTTCAAAAATTAATTTTTTACTGTCGCAAATTTTAAATCCGCCAAGGATTGCCTTTTCTATAGTAAATTTTTCAAAAAATTATTTTTTACTGTCGCAAATTTTAATTGCGCCAGGGATTGCCTTTTCTATAGTAAATTTTTCAAAAAATAATTTTTTACTGTCGCAAATTTTAATTGCGCCAGGGATTGCCTTTTCTATAGTAAAATTTGCAAAAAATAATTGTTTACTGTCGCAAATGTTAATTGCGCCAGGGATTGCCTTTTCTACAGTAAATTTTTCAAAAAATAATTTTTTACTGTCGCAAATTTTAATTGCGCCAGGGACTGCCTTTTCTACAGTAAATTTTTCAAAAAATAATTTTTTACCGTCGCAAATTTTAATTACGCCAGGGATTGCCTTTTCTATATTAAATTTTTCAAAAAATAATTTTTTACTGTCGCAAATTTTAAATCCGCCAGGGATTGCCTTTTCTATAGTAAATTTTTCAAAAAATAATTTCTACTGTCGCAAATTTTAATTGCGCCAGGGATTGCCTTTTCTTTAGTAAATTTTCAAAAATTAATTTTTTTCTGTCGCAAATGTTAAAATGTTAAATGTTAAATTTTTCAAAATTAATTTTTTTCTGTCGCAAATTTTAATTGCGCCAGGGATTGCCTTTTCTACAGTAAATTTTTCAAAAATAATTTTTTTACTGTCGCAAATTTTAATTGCGTCAGGGATTTCCTTTTCTATAGTAAATTTTTCAAAAATTAATGTTTTACTGTCGCAAATTTTAAATACGCCAGGTATTGCCTTTTCTATAGTAAATTTTTCAAAAAATAATTTTCTACTGTCACAGATTTTAATTGCGCCAGGGATTGCTTTTTCTATAGTAAATTTTTCAAAAATTAATTTTTTACTTTCGCAAATTTTAAATACGCCAGGGATTGCCTATTCTATAGTAAATTATTCAAAAAATAATTTTTTACTGTCGCAAACTTTAATTGCGCCATGGATTGCCTTTTCTACGGTAAATTTTTCAAAAAATAATTTTTTACTGTCGCAAATTTTAATTGCGCCAGGGATTGCCTTTTCTGCAGTAAATTTTTCAAAAAATAATTTTTTACTGTCGCAAATTTTAATTGCGCTAGGGATTGCCTTTTCTATAGTAAATTTTTCAAAAATTAATTTTTACTGCGCAAATTTTAATTACGCCAGGGATTGCCTTTTCTATAGTAAATTTTTCAAAAATTAATTTTTTACTTTCGCAAATTTTAATTGCGTCAGGGATTGCCTTTTCTATAGAAAATTATTCAAAAAATAATTTTTTACTGTCGCAAATTTTAATTCCGCCAGGGATTGCCTTTTCTACAGTGAATTTTTCAAAAAATAATTTTTTACTGCCGCAAATTTTAATTGCGCCAGGGATTACCTTTTCTATAGTAAATTTTTCAAAATTAATTTTTTACTGTCGCAAAGTTTAATTACGCCAGGGATTGCCTTTTCTATAGTAAATTTTTCAAAAATTAATTTTTTACTGTCGCAAATTTTAATTGCGCCAGGGATTGCCTTTTCTACAGTAAATTTTTCAAAAAATAATTTTTTACTGTCGCAAATTTTAATTCCGCCAGGGATTGCCTTTTCCATAATAAATTTTTCAAAAATTAATTTTTTACTGTCGCTAATTTTAAATACGCCAGGGATTGCCTTTTCTATAGTAAATTTTTCAAAAATAATTTTCTACTGTCGCAAATTTTAATTGCGCCAGGGATTGTCTTTTCTATAGAAAATTTTTCAAAAATAATTTTTTACTGTCGCAAATTTTAGTTACGCCAGGGATTGCCTTTTCTATAGTAAATTTTTCAAAATTAATTTTTACTGTCGCAAATTTTAAATACGCCTGGGATTGCCTTTTCTATAGTAAATTTTGCAAAAAATAATTTTTTACTCTCGCAAATTTTAATTGCGCCAGGGATTGCCTTTTCTATAGTAAATTTTTAAAAAATTAATTTTTTTATGTCGCAAATTTTAAATCCGCCAGGGATTGCCTTTTCTATAGTAAATTATTCAAAAAATAATTTTTTACTGTCGCAAATTTTAAATACGCCAGGTATTGCCTTTTCTATAGTAAATTTTTCAAAAAATAATTTTCTACTGTCGCAAATTTTAATTGCGCCAGGGATTGCCTTTTCTACAGTAAATTTTTCAAAAAATAATTTTTTACTGTCGAAAATTTAATTACGCCAGGGATTACCTTTTCTATAGTAAATTTTTCAAAAATTAATTTTTTACTGTCGCAAATTTTAATTACGCCAGGGATTGCCTTTTCTATAGTAAATTTTTAAAAATTAATTTTTTACTGTCGCTAATTTTAAATCCGCCAGGGATTGCCTTTTCTATAGTAAATTATTCAAAAAATAATTTTTTACTGTCGCAAATTTTAAATACGCCAGGTATTGCCTTTTCTATAGTAAATTTTTCAAAAAATAATTTTCTACTGTCGCAAATTTTAATTGCGCCAGGGATTGCCTTTTCTACAGTAAATTTTTCAAAAAATAATTTTTTACTGTCGAAAATTTTAATTACGCCAGGGATTGCCTTTTGTATAGTAAATTTTGCAAAAAATAATTTTTAACTCTCGCAAATTTTAATTGCGCCAGGGATTGCCTTTTCTATAGTAAATTTTGCAAAAAATAATTTTTTACTGTCGCAAATGTTAATTGCGCCAGGGATTGCCTTTTCTACAGTAAATTTGTCAAAAATAATTTTTTACTGTCGCAAATTTTAAATACGCCAGGGATTGCCTTTTCTATAGTAAATTTTGCTAAAAATAATTTTTTACTGTCGCAAATTTTAATTGCGCCAGGGATTGCCTTTTCTACAGTAAATTTTTCAAAAAATAATTTTTTACTGTCGCAAATTTTAATTGCGCCAGGGATTGCCTTTTCTATAGTAAATTTTTCAAAAATTATTTTTTTACTGTCGCAAATTTTAATTACGCCAGGGATTGCCGTTTCTATAGTAAATTATTCAAAAAATAACTTTTTACTGTCGCAAATTTTAATTGCGCCAGGGATTGCCTTTACTACAGTAGATTTTTCATAAAATAATTTTTTACTGTCGCAAATTTTAATTGCGCCAGGGATTGCCTTTTCTACAGTAAATTTTTCAAAAAATAATTTTTTACTGTCGCAAATTTTAATTGCGCCAGGGATTGCCTTTTCTATAGTAAATTTTTCAAAAATTAATTTTTTACTGTCGCAAATTTTAATTACGCCAGGAATTGCCTTTTGTATAGTAAATTATTCAAAAAATAATTTTTTACTGTCGCAAATTTTAATTACGCCAGGGATTGCCTTTTCGATAGTACATTTTTCAAAAATTAATTTTTACTGTCGCAAATTTTAAATCCGCCAAGGATTGCCTTTTCTATAGTAAATTTTTCAAAAAATTATTTTTTACTGTCGCAAATTTTAATTGCGCCAGGGATTGCCTTTTCTATAGTAAATTTTTCAAAAAATAATTTTTTACTGTCGCAAATTTTAATTGCGCCAGGGATTGCCTTTTCTATAGTAAATTTTGCAAAAAATAATTGTTTACTGTCGCAAATGTTAATTGCGCCAGGGATTGCCTTTTCTACAGTAAATTTTTCAAAAAATAATTTTTTACTGTCGCAAATTTTAATTGCGCCAGGGACTGCCTTTTCTACAGTAAATTTTTCAAAAAATAATTTTTTACCGTCGCAAATTTTAATTACGCCAGGGATTGCCTTTTCTATATTAAATTTTTCAAAAATAATTTTTTACTGTCGCAAATTTTAAATCCGCCAGGGATTGCCTTTTCTATAGTAAATTTTTCAAAAATAATTTTCTACTGTCGCAAATTTTAATTGCGCCAGGGATTGCCTTTTCTTTAGTAAATTTTTCAAAAATTAATTTTTTTCTGTCGCAAATGTTAAAATGTTAAATGTTAAATTTTTCAAAAATTAATTTTTTTCTGTCGCAAATTTTAATTGCGCCAGGGATTGCCTTTTCTACAGTAAATTTTTCAAAAAATAATTTTTTACTGTCGCAAATTTTAATTGCGTCAGGGATTTCCTTTTCTATAGTAAATTTTTCAAAAATTTATGTTTTACTGTCGCAAATTTTAAATACGCCAGGTATTGCCTTTTCTATAGTAAATTTTTCAAAAAATAATTTTCTACTGTCACAGATTTTAATTGCGCCAGGGATTGCTTTTTCTATAGTAAATTTTTCAAAAATTAATTTTTTACTTTCGCAAATTTTAAATACGCCAGGGATTGCCTATTCTATAGTAAATTATTCAAAAAATAATTTTTTACTGTCGCAAACTTTAATTGCGCCATGGATTGCCTTTTCTACGGTAAATTTTTCAAAAAATAATTTTTACTGTCGCAAATTTTAATTGCGCCAGGGATTGCCTTTTCTGCAGTAAATTTTTCAAAAATAATTTTTTACTGTCGCAAATTTTAATTGCGCTAGGGATTGCCTTTTCTATAGTAAATTTTTCAAAAATTAATTTTTTACTGCGCAAATTTTAATTACGCCAGGGATTGCCTTTTCTATAGTAAATTTTTCAAAAATTAATTTTTTACTTTCGCAAATTTTAATTGCGTCAGGGATTGCCTTTTCTATAGAAAATTATTCAAAAAATAATTTTTTACTGTCGCAAATTTTAATTCCGCCAGGGATTGCCTTTTCTACAGTGAATTTTTCAAAAAATAATTTTTTACTGCCGCAAATTTTAATTGCGCCAGGGATTACCTTTTCTATAGTAAATTTTTCAAAAATTAATTTTTTACTGTCGCAAATTTTAATTACGCCAGGGATTGCCTTTTCTATAGTAAATTTTTCAAAAATTAATTTTTTACTGTCGCAAATTTTAATTGCGCCAGGGATTGCCTTTTCTACAGTAAATTTTTCAAAAAATAATTTTTTACTGTCGCAAATTTTAATTCCGCCAGGGATTGCCTTTTCCATAATAAATTTTTCAAAAATTAATTTTTTACTGTCGCTAATTTTAAATACGCCAGGGATTGCCTTTTCTATAGTAAATTTTTCAAAAAATAATTTTCTACTGTCGCAAATTTTAATTGCGCCAGGGATTGTCTTTTCTATAGAAAATTTTTCAAAAAATAATTTTTTACTGTCGCAAATTTTAGTTACGCCAGGGATTGCCTTTTCTATAGTAAATTTTTCAAAAATTAATTTTTTACTGTCGCAAATTTTAAATACGCCTGGGATTGCCTTTTCTATAGTAAATTTTGCAAAAAATAATTTTTTACTGTCGCAAATTTTAATTGCGCCAGGGATTGCCTTTTCTATAGTAAATTTTTAAAAAATTAATTTTTTTATGTCGCAAATTTTAAATCCGCCAGGGATTGCCTTTTCTATAGTAAATTATTCAAAAAATAATTTTTTACTGTCGCAAATTTTAAATACGCCAGGTATTGCCTTTTCTATAGTAAATTTTTCAAAAAATAATTTTCTACTGTCGCAAATTTTAATTGCGCCAGGGATTGCCTTTTCTACAGTAAATTTTTCAAAAAATAATTTTTTACTGTCGAAAATTTTAATTACGCCAGGGATTGCCTTTTGTATAGTAAATTTTGCAAAAAATAATTTTTAACTCTCGCAAATTTTAATTGCGCCAGGGATTGCCTTTTCTATAGTAAATTATTCAAAAAATAATTTTTTTCTGTCGCAAATTTTAATTGCGCCAGGGATTGCCTTTTCTATAGTAAATTTTTCAAAAAATAATTTTTTACTGTCACAAATTTTAATTGCGCCAAGGATTGCCTTTTCTATAGTAAATTTTGCAAAAAATAATTTTTTACTGTCGCAAATGTTAATTGCGCCAGGGATTGCCTTTTCTATAGTAAATTTTTGCAAAAAATAATTTTTTACTGCCGCAAATGTTAATTGCGCCAGGGATTGCATTTTCTACAGTAAATTTTTCAAAAAATAATTTTTTACTGTCGCAAATTTTAATTGCGCCAGGGATTGCCTTTTCTACAGTAAATTTGTCAAAAAATAATTTTTTACTGTCGCAAATTTTAAATACGCCAGGGATTGCCTTTTCTATAGTAAATTTTGCTAAAAATAATTTTTTACTGTCGCAAATTTTAATTGCGCCAGGGATTGCCTTTTCTACAGTAAATTTTTCAAAAAATAATTTTTTACTGTCGCAAATTTTAATTGCGCCAGGGATTGCCTTTTCTATAGTAAATTTTTCAAAAATTATTTTTTTACTGTCGCAAATTTTAATTACGCCAGGGATTGCCGTTTCTATAGTAAATTATTCAAGAAATAATTTTTTACTGTCGCAAATTTTAATTACGCCAGGGATTGCCTTTTCGATAGTAAATTTTTCAAAAATTAATTTTTTACTGTCGCAAATTTTAAATCCGCCAGGGATTGCCTTTTCTATAGTAAATTTTTCAATAAATAATTTTTTATTGTCGCAAATTTTAATTGCGCCAGGGATTGCCTTTTCTATAGTAAATTTTTCAAAAAATAATTTTTTACTGTCGCATATTTTAATTGCGCCAAAGATTGCCTTTTCTACAGTAAATTTTTCAAAAAATAATTTTTCACTGTCGAAAATTTTAATTACGCCAGGGATTGCCTTTTCTATAGTAAATTATTCAAAAAATAATATTATACTGTCGCAAATTTTAATTACGCCGGGGATTGCCTTTTCTTTAGTAAATTTTTCTAAAAATAATTTTCTACTGTCGCAAATTTTAATTGCGCCAGGAATTGCCTTTTCTACAGTAAATTTTTCAAAAAATAATTTTTTACTGTCGCAAATTTTAATTACGCCAGGGATTGCCTTTCCTATACTAAATTTTTCAAAAAATAATTTTTAACTTTCGCAAATTTTAAATCCGCCAGAGATTGCCTTTTCTATAGTAAATTTTTCAAAAAATAATTTTCCAGTGTCGCAAATTTTAATTGCGCCAGGGATTGATTGCCTTTTCTACAGTAAATTATTCAAAAAATAATTTTTAACTGTCGCAAATTTTAATTGCGCCAGGGATTGCCTTTTCTATAGTAAATTTTTCAAAAAATAATTTTTTACTGTCGCAAATTTTAATTGCGCCAGGGATTACCTTTTCTATAGTAAATTTTTCAAAAATTAATTTTTTACTGTCGCAAATTTTAATTACGCCAGGGATTGCCTTTTCTATAGTAAATTTTTCAAAAATTAATTTTTTACTGTCGCAAATTTTAATTGCGCCAGGGATTGCCTTTTCTACAGTAAATTTTCCAAAAAATAATTTTTTACTGTCGCAAATTTTAAATACGCCTGGGATTGCCTTTTCTATAGTAAATTTTGCAAAAAATAATTTTTTACTCTCGCAAATTTTAATTGCGCCAGGGATTGCCTTTTCTATAGTAAATTTTTCAAAAATTAATTTTTTACTGTCGCAAATTTTAAATCCGCCAGGGATTGCCTTTTCTATAGTAAATTATTCAAAAAATAATTTTTTACTGTCGCAAATTTTAAATACGCCAGGTATTGCCTTTTCTATAGTAAATTTTTCAAAAATAATTTTCTACTGTCGCAAATTTTAATTGCGCCAGGGATTGCCTTTTCTACAGTAAATTTTTCAAAAAATAATTTTTTACTGTCGCAAATTTTAATTACGCCAGGGATTGCCTTTTCTATAGTAAATTTTTCAAAAATTAATTTTTTACTGTCGCAAATTTTAATTGCGCCAGGGATTGCCTTTTCTACAGTAAATTTTTCAAAAAATAATTTTTTACTGTCGCAAATTTTAAATACGCCTGGGATTGCCTTTTCTATAGTAAATTTTGCAAAAAATAATTTTTTACTCTCGCAAATTTTAATTGCGCCAGGGATTGCCTTTTCTATAGTAAATTTTTCAAAAATTAATTTTTTATTGTCGCAAATTTTAAATCCGCCAGGGATTGCCTTTTCTATAGTAAATTATTCAAAAAATAATTTTTTACTGTCGCAAATTTTAAATACGCCAGGTATTGCCTTTTCTATAGTAAATTTTTCAAAAAATAATTTTCTACTGTCGCAAATTTTAATTGCGCCAGGGATTGCCTTTTCTACAGTAAATTTTTCAAAAAATAATTTTTTACTGTCGAAAATTTTAATTACGCCAGAGATTGCCTTTTGTATAGTAAATTTTGCAAAGAATAATTTTTAACTCTCGCAAATTTTAATTGCGCCAGGGATTGCCTTTTCTATAGTAAATTATTCAAAAAATAATTTTTTACTGTCGCAAATGTTAATTGCGCCAGGGATTGCCTTTTCTACAGTAAATTTTTCAAAAAATAATTTTTTACTGTCGCAAATTTTAATTGCGCCAGGGATTGCCTTTTCTACAGTAAATTTTTCAAAAAATAATTTTTTACTGTCGCAAATTTTAGTTACGCCAGGGATTGCCTTTTCTATAGTAAATTTTTCAAAAAATAATTTTTTACTGTCGCACATTTTAAATCCGCCAGGGATTGCCTTTCCTATAGTAAATTTTTCAAAAAATAATTTTCTTCTGTCGCAAATTTTAATTGAGCCAGGGATTGCCTTTTCTACAGTAAATTATTCATAAAATAATTTTTTACTGTCGCAAATTTTAATTGCGCCAGGGATTGCCTTTTCTACAGTAAATTTTTCAAAAAATAATTTTTTACTGTCGCAAATTTTAATTGCGCCCGGGATTGCCTTTTCTATAGTAAATTTTTCAAAAATTAATTTTTTACTGTCGCAAATTTTAATTACGCCAGGGATTGCCTTTTCTATAGTAAATTTTTCAAAAGTTAATTTTTTTACTGTCGCAAATTTTAATTGCGCCACGGATTGCCTTTTCTACAGTAAATTTTACAAAAAATAATTTTTTACTGCCGCAAATTTTAATTGCGTCAGGGATTTCCTTTTCTATAGTAAATTTTTCAAAAATTAATTTTTTACTGTCGCAAATTTTAAATACGCCAGGGATTGCCTTTTCTATAGTAAATTATTCAAAAAATAAATTTTTTACTGTCGCAAATTTTAATTGCGCCAGGGATTGCCTTTTCTATAGTAAATTTTTCAAAAAATAATATTTTACTGTCATAAATTTTAATTGCGCCAGGGATTGCCTTTTCTATAGTAAATTTTGCAAAAAATAATTTTTTACTGTCGCAAATGTTAATTGCGCCAGGGATTGCCTTTTCTACAGTAAATTTTTCAAAAAATAATTTTTTACTGTCGCAAATTTTCATTGCGCCAGGGATTGCCTTTTCTATAGTAAATTTTTCAAAAATTAATTTTTTACTGTCGCAAATTTTAATTACGCCAGGGATTGCCTTTTCTATAGTAAATTTTTCAAAAATTAATTTTCTACTGTCGCAAATTTTAATTGCGCCAGGGATTGCCTTTTCTACAGTAAATTTTTCAAAAAATAATTTTTTACTGTCGCAAATTTTAATTACGACAGGGATTTCCTTTTCTATAGTAAATTTTTCAAAAATTAAGTTTTTACTGTCGCAAATTTTAAATACGCCAAGGATTGCCTTTTCTATAGTAAATTATTCAAAAAATAATTTTTTACTGTCGCCAATTTTAATTGCGCCAGGGATTGCCTTTTCTATAGTAAATTTTTAAAAAAATTATTTTTTACTGTCAAAAATTTTAATTGCGCCAGGGATTGCCTTTTCTATAGTAAATTTTGCAAAAAATAATCTTTTACTGTAGCAAATGTTAATTGCGCCAGGGATTGCCTTTTCTACAGTAAGTTTTTCAAAAAATAATTTTTTACTGTCGCAAATTTTAATTGCGCCAGGGATTGCCTTTTCTATAGTAAATTTGTCAAAAAATAATTTTTTACTGTCGCAAACTTTAATTACGCCAGGGATTGCCTTTTCTATAGTAAATTTTTCAAAAAATAATTTTTTACTGTCGCAAATTTTAAATCCGCCAGGGATTGCCTTTTCTACAGTAAATTTTTCAAAAAATAATTTTCTACTGTCGCAAATTTTAATTGAGCCAGGGATTGCCTTTTCTACAGTAAATTATTCAAAAAATAATTTTTTACTGTCGCAAATTTTAATTGCGCCAGGGATTGCCTTTTCTACAGTAAATTTTTCAAAAAATAATTTTTTACTGTCGCAAATTTTAATTGCGCCAGGGATTGCCTTTTCTATAGTAAATTTTTCAAAAATTAATTTTTTACTGTCGCAAATTTTAATTACGCCAGGGATTGCCTTTTCTATAGTAAATTTTTCAAAAATTAATTTTTTACTGTCGCAAATTTTAAATGCGCCAGGGATTGCCTTTTCTACAGTAATTTTTTCAAAAAATAATTTTTTACTGTCGCAAATTTTAATTGCGTCAGGGATTTCCTTTTCAATAGTAAATTTTTCAAAAATTAATTTTTTACTGTCGCAAATTTTAAATATGCCTTTTCTATAGTAAATTTTTAAAAAAATAATTTTCTACTGTCGCAAATTTTAATTGCGCCAGGGATTGCCTTTTCTATAGTAAATTTTTCAAAAATTAATTTTTTACAGTCGCAAATTTTAAATACGCCAGGGATTGCCTTTTCTATAGTAAATTATTCAAAAAATAATTTCTATAGTAAATTTTTAAAAAAATAATTTTCTACTGTCGCAAATTTTAATTGCGCCAGGGATTGCCTTTTCTATAGTAAATTTTTCAAAAATTAATTTTTTACAGTCGCAAATTTCGCAAATTTTTATTGCGTCAGGGATTGCCTTTTCTATCGTAAATTATTCAAAAAATAATTTTTTACTGACGCAAATTTTAATTGCGCCAGGGAATGTCTTTTCTACAGTAAATTTTTCAAAAAATAATTATTTAGTGTCGCAAATTTTAATTACGCCAGGGATTGCCTTTTCTATAGTAAATTTTTCAAAAATTAATTTTTTACTGTCGCAAATTTTAATTGCGCCAGGGAATGTCTTTTCTACAGTAAATTTTTCAAAAAATAATTATTTACTGTCGCAAATTTTAATTGCGCCAGGGATTGCCTTTTCTACAGTAAAATTGTCAAAAAATAATTTTTTACTGTCGCAAATTTTAATTGCGCCAGGGATTGCCTTTTCTACAGTAGATTTTTAAAAAATAATTTTTTACTGTCGCAAATTTTAATTGCGCCAGGGATTACCTTTTCTACAGTAAATTATTCAAAAAATAATTTTTTACTGTCGCAAATTTTAATTGCGCCAGGGATTGCCTTTTCTATAGTAAATTTTTCAGAAATTAATTTTTTACTGTCGCAAATTTTAATTACGCCAGGGATTGCCTTTTCTATAGTAAATTTTTAAAAAAATTATTTTTTACTGTCAAAAATTTTAATTGCGCCAGGGATTGCCTTTTCTATAGTAAATTTTGCAAAAAATAATCTTTTACTGTAGCAAATGTTAATTGCGCCAGGGATTGCCTTTTCTACAGTAAGTTTTTCAAAAAATAATTTTTTACTGTCGCAAATTTTAATTGCGCCAGGGATTGCCTTTTCTATAGTAAATTTGTCAAAAAATAATTTTTTACTGTCGCAAACTTTAATTACGCCAGGGATTGCCTTTTCTATAGTAAATTTTTCAAAAAATAATTTTTTACTGTCGCAAATTTTAATTACGCCAGGGATTGCCTTTTCTATAGTAAATTTTTCAAAAATTAATTTTCTACTGTCGCAAATTTTAATTGCGCCAGGGATTGCCTTTTCTACAGTAAATTTTTCAAAAAATAATTTTTTACTGTCGCAAATTTTAATTACGACAGGGATTTCCTTTTCTATAGTAAATTTTTCAAAAATTAATTTTTTACTGTCGCAAATTTTAAATACGCCAAGGATTGCCTTTTCTATAGTAAATTATTCAAAAAATAATTTTTTACTGTCGCCAATTTTAATTGCGCCAGGGATTGCCTTTTCTATAGTAAATTTTTAAAAAAATTATTTTTTACTGTCAAAAATTTTAATTGCGCCAGGGATTGCCTTTTCTATAGTAAATTTTGCAAAAAATAATCTTTTACTGTAGCAAATGTTAATTGCGCCAGGGATTGCCTTTTCTACAGTAAGTTTTTCAAAAAATAATTTTTTACTCTCGCAAATTTTAATTGCGCCAGGGATTGCCTTTTCTATAGTAAATTTGTCAAAAAATAATTTTTTACTGTCGCAAACTTTAATTACGCCAGGGATTGCCTTTTCTATAGTAAATTTTTCAAAAAATAATTTTTTACTGTCGCAAATTTTAAATCCGCCAGGGATTGCCTTTTCTACAGTAAATTTTTCAAAAAATAATTTTCTACTGTCGCAAATTTTAATTGAGCCAGGGATTGCCTTTTCTACAGTAAATTATTCAAAAAATAATTTTTTACTGTCGCAAATTTTAATTGCGCCAGGGATTGCCTTTTCTACAGTAAATTTTTCAAAAAATAATTTTTTACTGTCGCAAATTTTAATTGCGCCAGGGATTGCCTTTTCTATAGTAAATTTTTCAAAAATTAATTTTTTACTGTCGCAAATTTTAATTACGCCAGGGATTGCCTTTTCTATAGTAAATTTTTCAAAAATTAATTTTTTACTGTCGCAAATTTTAAATGCGCCAGGGATTGCCTTTTCTACAGTAATTTTTTCAAAAAATAATTTTTTACTGTCGCAAATTTTAATTGCGTCAGGGATTTCCTTTTCAATAGTAAATTTTTCAAAAATTAATTTTTTACTGTCGCAAATTTTAAATACGCCAGGGATTGCCTTTCCTATAGTAAATTTTTAAAAAAATAATTTTCTACTGTCGCAAATTTTAATTGCGCCAGGGATTGCCTTTTCTATAGTAAATTTTGCAAAAATTAATTTTTTACTGTCGCAAATTTTAAATACGCCAGGGATTGCCTTTTCTATAGTAAATTATTCAAAAAATAATTTTTTACTGTCGCAAATTTTAATTGCGCCAGGGATTGCCTTTTCTACAGTAAATTTTTCAAAAAATAATTTTTTACTTTCGCAAATTTTTATTGCGTCAGGGATTGCCTTTTCTATCGTAAATTATTCAAAAAATAATTTTTTACTGTCGCAAATTTTAATTGCGCCAGGGAATGTCTTTTCTACAGTAAATTTTTCAAAAAATAATTATTTAGTGTCGCAAATTTTAATTGCGCCAGGGATTGCCTTTTCTACAGTAAAATTTTCAAAAAATAATTTTTTACTGTCGCAAATTTTAATTGCGCCAGGGATTGCCTTTTCTACAGTAGATTTTTAAAAAATAATTTTTTACTGTCGCAAATTTTAATTGCGCCAGGGATTGCCTTTTCTACAGTAAATTTTTCAAAAAATAATTTTTTACTGTCGCAAATTTTAATTGCGCCAGGGATTGCCTTTTCTATAGTAAATTTTTCAGAAATTAATTTTTTACTGTCGCAAATTTTAATTACGCCAGGGATTGCCTTTTCTATAGTAAATTTTTCAAAAATTAATTTTTTACTGTCGCAAATTTTAATTGCGCCAGGGAATGTCTTTTCTACAGTAAATTTTTCAAAAAATAATTATTTACTGTCGCAAATTTTAATTGCGCCAGGGATTGCCTTTTCTACAGTAAATTTTTCAAAAAATAATTTTTTACTGTCGCATATTTTAATTGCGCCAAGGATTGCCTTTTCTACAGTAAATTTTTCAAAAAATAATTTTTCACTGTCGAAAATTTTAATTACGCCAGGGATTGCCTTTTCTATAGTAAATTATTCAAAAAATAATATTATACTGTCGCAAATTTTAATTACGCCGGGGATTGCCTTTTCTTTAGTAAATTTTTCTAAAAATAATTTTCTACTGTCGCAAATTTTAATTGCGCCAGGAATTGCCTTTTCTACAGTAAATTTTTCAAAAAATAATTTTTTACTGTCGCAAATTTTAAATACGCCAGGGATTGCCTTTCCTATACTAAATTTTTCAAAAAATAATTTTTGACTTTCGCAAATTTTAAATCCGCCAGAGATTGCCTTTTCTATAGTAAATTTTTCAAAAAATAATTTTCTACTGTCGCAAATTTTAATTGCGCCAGGGATTGATTGCCTTTTCTACAGTAAATTATTCAAAAAATAATTTTTAACTGTCGCAAATTTTAATTGCGCCAGGGATTGCCTTTTCTATAGTAAATTTTTCAAAAAATAATTTTTTACTGTCGCAAATTTTAATTGCGCCAGGGATTACCTTTTCTATAGTAAATTTTTCAAAAATTAATTTTTTACTGTCGCAAATTTTAATTACGCCAGGGATTGCCTTTTCTATAGTAAATTTTTCAAAAATTAATTTTTTACTGTCGCAAATTTTAATTGCACCAGGGATTGCCTTTTCTACAGTAAATTTTTCAAAAAATAATTTTTTACTGTCGCAAATTTTAATTGCGCCAGGGATTGCCTTTTCTATAATAAATTTTTCAAAAATTAATTTTTTACTGTCGCAAATTTTAAATACGCCAGGGATTGCCTTTTCTATAGTAAATTTTTCAAAAAATAATTTTCTACTGTCGCAAATTTTAATTGCGCCAGGGATTGTCTTTTCTATAGAAAATTTTTCAAAAAATAATTTTTTACTGTCGCAAATTTTAATTACGCCAGGGATTGCCTTTTCTATAGTAAATTTTTCAAAAATTAATTTTTTACTGTCGCAAATTTTAAATACGCCTGGGATTGCCTTTTCTATAGTAAATTTTGCAAAAAATAACTTTTTACTCTCGCAAATTTTAATTGCGCCAGGGATTGCCTTTTCTATAGTAAATTTTTCAAAAATTAATTTTTTACTGTCGCAAATTTTAAATCCGCCAGGGATTGCCTTTTCTATAGTAAATTATTCAAAAAATAATTTTTTACTGTCGCAAATTTTAAATACGCCAGGTATTGCCTTTTCTATAGTAAATTTTTCAAAAAATAATTTTCTACTGTCGCAAATTTTAATTGCGCCAGGGATTGCCTTTTCTACAGTAAATTGTTCAAAAAATAATTTTTTACTGTCGAAAATTTAATTACGCCAGGGATTGCCTTTTGTATAGTAAATTTTGCAAAGAATAATTTTTAACTCTCGCAAATTTTAATTGCGCCAGGGATTGCCTTTTCTATAGTAAATTATTCAAAAAATAATTTTTTGCTGTCGCAAATTTCAATTGCGCCAGGGATTGCCTTTTCTATAGTAAATTTTTCAAAAAATAATTTTTTACTGTCACAAATTTTAATTGCGCCAAGGATTGCCTTTTCTATAGTAAATTTTGCAAAAAATAATTTTTTACTGTCGCAAATGTTAATTGCGCCAGGGATTGCCTTTTCTACAGTAAATTTTTCAAATAATAATTTTTTACTGTCGCAAATTTTAATTGCGCCAGGGATTGCCTTTCTACAGTAAATTTTTCAAAAAATAATTTTTTACTGTCGCAAATTTTAATTACGCCAGGGATTGCCTTTTCTATAGTAAATTTTTCAAAAAATAATTTTTTACTGTCGCACATTTTAAATCCGCCAGGGATTGCCTTTCCTATAGTAAATTTTTCAAAAAATAATTTTCTACTGTCGCAAATTTTAATTGAGCCAGGGATTGCCTTTTCTACAGTAAATTATTCATAAAATAATTTTTTACTGTCGCAAATTTTAATTGCGCCAGGGATTGCCTTTTCTACAGTAAATTTTTCAAAAAATAATTTTTTACTGTCGCAAATTTTAATTGCGCCCGGGATTGCCTTTTCTATAGTAAATTTTTCAAAAATTAATTTTTTAGTGTCGCAAATTTTAATTACGCCAGGGATTGCCTTTTCTATAGTAAATTTTTCAAAAAATAATATTTTACTGTCATAAATTTTAATTGCGCCAGGGATTGCCTTTTCTATAGTAAATTTTGCAAAAAATAATTTTTTACTGTCGCAAATGTTAATTGCGCCAGGGATTGCCTTTTCTACAGTAAATTTTTCAAAAAATAATTTTTTACTGTCGCAAATTTTAATTGCGCCAGGGATTGCCTTTTCTATAGTAAATTTTTCAGAAATTAATTTTTTACTGTCGCAAATTTTAATTACGCCAGGGATTGCCTTTTCTATAGTAAATTTTTCAAAAATTAATTTTTTACTGTCGCAAATTTTAATTGCGCCAGGGATTGCCTTTTCTACAGTAAATTTTTCAAAAAATAATTTTTTACTGTCGCAAATTTTAATTACGCCAGGGATTGCCTCTTCTATAGTAAATTGTGCAAAAAATAATTTTTTACTGTTGCAAATTTTAATTGCGCCAGGGATTGCCTTTTCTATAGTAAATTTTTCACAAATTAATTTTTTACTGTCGCAAATTTTAAATTCGCCAGGTATTGCCTTTTCTATAGTAAATTATTCAAAAAATAATTTTTTACTGTCGCAAATTTTAAATACGCCAGGGATTGCCTTTTCTATAGTAAATTTTGCAAAAAATAATTTTTTACTGTCGCAAATTTTAATTGCGCCAGGGATTGCCTTTTCTACAGTAAATTTTTCAAAAAATAATATTTTACTGTCGCAAATTTTAATTGCGCCAGGGATTGCCTTTTCTATAGTAAATTTTTCAAAAATTAATTTTTACTGTCGCAAATTTTAAATCTTCCAGGGATTGCCATTTCTATAGTAAATTATAAAAAAAATATTTTTTTACTGTCGCAAATTTTAATTGCGCCAGGGATTGCATTTTCTATAGAAAATTTTTCAAAATTTAATTTTATATTGTCGCAAATTTTAAATACGCCAGGGATTGCCTTTTCTATAGTAAATTATTCAAAGAATAATTTTTAACTGTCGCAGATTTTAATTGCGCCAGGGATTGCCTTTTCTTCAGAAAATTTTTCAAAAACTAATTTTTTACTGTCGCAAATTTTAATTACGCCAGGGATTGCCTTTTCTATAGTAAATTTTTCAAAAAATAATTTTTTACTGTCGCAAATTTTAATTACGCCAGGGATTGCCTTTTCTACAGTAAATTTTTCAAAAAATAATTTTTTACTGTCGCAAATTTTAATTACGCCAGGGATTGCCTTTTCTATAGTAAATTATTCAAAAGTTAATTTTTTACTGTCGCAAATTTTAAATACGCCAGGGATTGCCTCTTCTATAGTAAATTTTACAAAAAATAATTTTTTACTGTCGAAAATTTTAATTGCGCCAGGGATTGCCTTTTCTATAGTAAATTTTACAAAAAATAATTTTATTCTGTCGCAAATTTTAAATCCGGCAGGGATTGCCTTTTCTATAGTAAATTTTTCACAAATTAATTTTCTACTGTCGCAAATTTTAATTACGCCAGGGATTACCTATTCTATAGTAAATATTTCAAGAATTAATTTTTTACTGTCGCAAATTTTAAATACGCCAAGGATTGCCTTTTCTATAGTAAATTATTCAAAAAATAATTTTTTACTGTCGCAAATTTTAAATACGCCAGGGATTGCCTTTTCTATAGTAAATTTTTCAAAAAATAATTTTCTACTGTCGCAAATTTTAATTACGCCATGGATTGCCTTTCTACAGTATATTTTTCAAAAAATAATTTTTTACTGTCGCAAAATTTAATTACACCAGGGATTGCCTTTTGTATAGTAAATTTTGCAAAAAATTATTTTTTACTGTCGCAAATTTTAATTGCGCCAGGGATTGCCTTTTCTACAGTAAATTTTTCAAAAACTAATTTTTTACTGTCGCAAATTTTAATTGCGGCAGGGATTGCCTTTTCTACAGTAAATTTTTAAAAAACTAATTTTTTACTGTCCCAAATTTTAATTACGCCAGGGATTGCCTTTTCTACAGTAAATTTTACAAAAAATAATTTTTTACTGTCGCAAGTTTTAATTGCGCCAGGCATTACCTTTTCTATAGTAAATTTTTCACAAATTAATTTTTTACTGTCGCAAATTTTAAATACGCCAGGGATTGCCTTTTCTACAGTAAATTTTTCAAAAAATAATTTTTTACTGTCGCAAATTTTAATTACGCCATGGATTGCCTTTCTATAGTAAATTTTGCAAAAAATAATTTTTTACTGTTGCAAATTTTAATTGCGCCAGGGATTGCCTTTTCTATAGTAAATTTTTCAAAAAATAATTTTTTACTGTGGCAAATTTTAATTACGCCAGGGATTGCCTTTTCTACAGTAAATTTTTCAAAAAATAATTTTTTACTGTCGCAAATTTTAATTACGCCAGGGATTGCCTTTTCTATAGTAAATTATTCAAAAATTAATTTTTTACTGTCGCAAATTTTAAATACGCCAGGGATTGCCTCTTCTATAGTAAATTTTACAAAAAATAATTTTTTACTGTCGAAAATTTTAATTACGCCAGGGATTGCCTTTTCTATAGTAAATTTTACAAAAAATAATTTTATACTGTCGCAAATTTTAAATCCGCCAGGGATTGCCTTTTCTATAGTAAATTTTTCACAAATTAATTTTCTACTGTCGCAAATTTTAATCACGCCAGGGATTACCTTTTCTATAGTAAATTTTACAAAAAATAATTTTTTACTGTCGCAAGTTTTAATTGCGCCAGGGATTGCCTTTTCTATAGTAAATTTTTCAAAAACTAATTTTTTACTGTCGCAAATTTTAATTACGCCAGGGATTGCCTTTTCTATAGTAAATTATTCAAAAAATAATTTTTTACTCTCGCAAATTTTAATTCCGCCAGGGATTGCCTTTTCTATAGTAAATTATTCAAAAAATAATTTTTTACTGTCGCAAATTTTAATTGCGCCAGGGATTGCCTTTTCTACAGTAAATTTTTCAAAAAATAATTTTTTACTGTCGCAAATTTTAATTACGCCAGGGATTTCCTTTTCTATAGCAAATTATTCAAAAAATAATTTTTTACTGTCGCAAATTTTAATTGCGCCAGGTATTGTCTTTTCTATAGTAAATTATTCAAAAAATAATTTTTTACTCTCGCAAATTTTAATTGCGCCAGGGATTGCCTTTTATATAGTAAATTTTTCAAAAAATAATTTTATACTGTCGCAAATTATAATTGCGCCAGGGATTGCCTTTTCTATAGTAAATTTTGCAAAAAATAATTTTTTGCTCGCGCAAATTTTAATTGCGCCAGGGATTGCCTTTTCTATAGTAAATTTTTCAAAAATTAATTTTATACTGTCGCAAATTTTAAATACGCCAGGGATTGCCTCTTCTATAGTAAATTTTGCAAAAAATAATTTTTTACTGTCGCAAATTTTAATTGCGCCAGGGATTGCCTTTTCTATAGTAAATTTTTCACAAATTAATTTTTTACTGTCGCAAATTTTAAATACGCCCGGTATTGCCTTTTCTATAGTAAATTATTCAAAAAATAATTTTTTACTGTCGCAAATTTTAAATACGCCAAGGATTGCCTTTTCTATAGTAAATTTTGCAAAAAATAATTTTTTACTGTCCCAAATTTTAATTGCGCCAGGGATTGCCTTTTCTACAGTAAATTTTTCAAAAAATAATTTTTTACAGTCGCAAATTTTAATTGCGCCAGGGATTGCATCTTCTATAGTAAATTTTGCAAAAAATAATTTTTTACTGTCGCAAATTTTAATTGAGCCAGGGATTACCTTTTCTATAGTAAACTTTTCAAAATTTAATTTTATACTGTCGCAAATTTTAAATACGCCAGGGATTACCTTTTCTATAGTAAATTTTTCAAAAAATAATTTTCTACTGTCGCAAATTTTAATTGTGCCAGGGATTGCCTTTTCTACAGTAAATTTTTCAAAAAATAATTTTTTACTGTCGCAAATTTTAATTACGCCAGGGATTGCCTTTTCTATAGTAAATTATTCAAAAAATAATTTTTTACTGTCGCAATTTTTAATTGCGCCAGGGATTGCCTTTTCTATAGTAAATTATTCAAAAAATAATTTTTTACTGTCGCAAATTTTAATTGCGCCAGGGATTGCATTTTCTATAGAAAATTTTTCAAAATTTAATTTTATATTTTCGCAAATTTTAAATACGCCAGGGATTGCCTTTTCTATAGTAAATTATTCAAAAAATAATTTTTTACTGTCGCAGATTTTAATTGCCCCAGGGATTGCCTTTTCTTCAGTAAATTTTTCAAAAAATAATTTTTTACTGTCGCAAATTTTAATTACGCCAGGGATTGCCTTTTCTACAGTAAATTTTTCAAAAAATAATTTTTTACTGTCGCAAATTTTAATTACGCCGGGGATTGCCTTTTCTATTGTAAATTTTTCAAAAATTAATTTTTTACTGTCGCAAATTTTAAATAGGCCAGGGATTGCCTCTTCTATAGTAAATTTTTCAAAAATTAATTTTTTACTGTCGAAAATTTTAATTACGCCAGGGATTGCCGTTTCTATAGTAAATTATTCAAAAAATAATTTTATACTGTCGCAAATTTTAATTGCGCCAGGGATTGCCTTTTCTACAGTAAATTTTTCAAAAAATAATTTTCTACTGTCGCAAATTTTAATATCGCCAGGGATTGCCTTTTCTACAGTAAATTTTTCAAAAAATAATTTTTTACTGTCGCAAATTTTAATTGCGCCAGGGATTGCCTTTTCTACAGTAAATTATTCAAAAACTAATTTTTTACTGTCCCAAATTTTAATTGCGCCAGGGATTGCCTTTTCTACAGTAAATTTTACAAAAAATAATTTTTTACTGTCGCAAGTTTTAATTGCGCCAGGGATTACCTTTTCTATAGTAAATTTTGCAAAAAATAATTTTTTACTGTCGAAAATTTTAATTACGCCAGGGATTGCCTTTTCTATAGTAAATTTTACAAAAAATAATTTTATACTGTCGCAAATTTTAAATCCGCCAGGGATTGCCTTTTCTATAGTAAATTTATCACAAATTAATTTTCTACTGTCGCAAATTTTAATTACGCCAGGGATTACCTTTTCTATAGTAAATTTTTCAAGAATTAATTTTTTACTGTCGCAAATTTTAAATACGCCAAGGATTGCCTTTTCTATAGTAAATTTTGCAAAAAATAATTTTTTACTCTCGCAAATTTTAATTGCGCCAGGAATTGCCTTTTCTATAGTAAATTTTTCAAAAATTAATTTTTTACTGTCGCAAATTTTAAATCCGCCAGGGATTGCCTTTTCTATAGTAAATTATTCAAAAAATAATTTTTTACTGTCGCAAATTTTAAATACGCCAGGGATTGCCTTTTCTATAGTAAATTTTTCAAAAAATAATTTTCTATTGTCGCAAATTTTAATTACGCCATGGATTGCCTTTCTACAGTAAATTTTTCAAAAAATAATTTTTTACTGTCGCAAATTTTAATTACACCAGGGATTGCCTTTTGTATAGTAAATTTTGCAAAAAATTATTTTTTACTGTCGCAAATTTTAATTGCGCCAGGGATTGCCTTTTCTACAGTAAATTTTTCAAAAACTAATTTTTTACTGTCGCAAATTTTAATTGCGCCAGGGATTGCCTTTTCTACAGTAAATTTTTAAAAAACTAATTTTTTACTGTCCCAAATTTTAATTACGCCAGGGATTGCCTTTTCCACAGTAAATTTTACAAAAAATAATTTTTTACTGTCGCAAGTTTTAATTGCGCCAGGGATTACCTTTTCTATAGTAAATTTTTCAAAAAATAATTTTCTACTGTCGCAAATTTTAATTGCGCCAGGGATTGCCTTTTCTACAGTAAATTTTTCAAAAAATAATTTTTTACTGTCGAAAATTTAATTACGCCAGGGATTGCCTTTTGTATAGTAAATTTTGCAAAGAATAATTTTTAACTCTCGCAAATTTTAATTGCGCCAGGGATTGCCTTTTCTATAGTAAATTATTCAAAAAATAATTTTTTGCTGTCGCAATTTTAATTGCGCCAGGGATTGCCTTTTCTATAGTAAATTTTTCAAAAAATAATTTTTTACTGTCACAAATTTTAATTGCGCCAAGGATTGCCTTTTCTATAGTAAATTTTGCAAAAAATAATTTTTTACTGTCGCAAATGTTAATTGCGCCAGGGATTGCCTTTTCTACAGTAAATTTTTCAAATAATAATTTTTTACTGTCGCAAATTTTAATTGCGACAGGGATTGCCTTTCTACAGTAAATTTTTCAAAAAATAATTTTTTACTGTCGCAAATTTTAATTACGCCAGGGATTGCCTTTTCTATAGTAAATTTTTCAAAAAATAATTTTTTACTGTCGCACATTTTAAATCCGCCAGGGATTGCCTTTCCTATAGTAAATTTTTCAAAAAATAATTTTCTACTGTCGCAAATTTTAATTGAGCCAGGGATTGCCTTTTCTACAGTAAATTATTCATAAAATAATTTTTTACTGTCGCAAATTTTAATTGCGCCAGGGATTGCCTTTTCTACAGTAAATTTTTCAAAAAATAATTTTTTACTGTCGCAAATTTTAATTGCGCCCGGGATTGCCTTTTCTATAGTAAATTTTTCAAAAATTAATTTTTTAGTGTCGCAAATTTTAATTACGCCAGGGATTGCCTTTTCTATAGTAAATTTTTCAAAAAATAATATTTTACTGTCATAAATTTTAATTGCGCCAGGGATTGCCTTTTCTATAGTAAATTTTGCAAAAAATAATTTTTTACTGTCGCAAATGTTAATTGCGCCAGGGATTGCCTTTTCTACAGTAAATTTTTCAAAAAATAATTTTTTACTGTCGCAAATTTTAATTGCGCCAGGGATTGCCTTTTCTATAGTAAATTTTTCAGAAATTAATTTTTTACTGTCGCAAATTTTAATTACGCCAGGGATTGCCTTTTCTATAGTAAATTTTTCCAAAATTAATTTTTTACTGTCGCAAATTTTAATTGCGCCAGGGATTGCCTTTTCTACAGTAAATTTTTCAAAAAATAATTTTTTACTGTCGCAAATTTTAATTACGCCAGGGATTGCCTCTTCTATAGTAAATTGTGCAAAAAATAATTTTTTACTGTTGCAAATTTTAATTGCGCCAGGGATTGCCTTTTCTATAGTAAATTTTTCACAAATTAATTTTTTACTGTCGCAAATTTTAAATTCGCCAGGTATTGCCTTTTCTATAGTAAATTATTTAAAAAATAATTTTTTACTGTCGCAAATTTTAAATACGCCAGGGATTGCCTTTTCTATAGTAAATTTTGCAAAAAATAATTTTTTACTGTCGCAAATTTTAATTGCGCCAGGGATTGCCTTTTCTACAGTAAATTTTTCAAAAAATAATATTTTACTGTCGCAAATTTTAATTGCGCCAGGGATTGCCTTTTCTATAGTAAATTTTTCAAAAATTATTTTTTACTGTCGCAAATTTTAAATCTTCCAGGGATTGCCATTTCTATAGTAAATTATAAAAAAAATATTTTTTTACTGTCGCAAATTTTAATTGCGCCAGGGATTGCATTTTCTATAGAAAATTTTTCAAAATTTAATTTTATATTGTCACAAATTTTAAATACGCCAGGGATTGCCTTTTCTATAGTAAATTATTCAAAGAATAATTTTTAACTGTCGCAGATTTTAATTGCGCCAGGGATTGCCTTTTCTTCAGAAAATTTTTCAAAAACTAATTTTTTACTGTCGCAAATTTTAATTACGCCAGGGATTGCCTTTTCTATAGTAAATTTTTCAAAAAATAATTTTTTACTGTCGCAAATTTTAATTACGCCAGGGATTGCCTTTTCTACAGTAAATTTTTCAAAAAATAATTTTTTACTGTCGCAAATTTTAATTACGCCAGGGATTGCCTTTTCTATAGTAAATTATTCAAAAGTTAATTTTTTACTGTCGCAAATTTTAAATACGCCAGGGATTGCCTCTTCTATAGTAAATTTTACAAAAAATAATTTTTTACTGTCGAAAATTTTAATTGCGCCAGGGATTGCCTTTTCTATAGTAAATTTTACAAAAAATAATTTTATACTGTCGCAAATTTTAAATCCGGCAGGGATTGCCTTTTCTATAGTAAATTTTTCACAAATTAATTTTCTACTGTCGCAAATTTTAATTACGCCAGGGATTACCTATTCTATAGTAAATTTTTCAAGAATTAATTTTTTACTGTCGCAAATTTTAAATACGCCAAGGATTGCCTTTTCTATAGTAAATTATTCAAAAAATAATTTTTTACTGTCGCAAATTTTAAATACGCCAGGGATTGCCTTTTCTATAGTAAATTTTTCAAAAAATAATTTTCTACTGTCGCAAATTTTAATTACGCCATGGATTGCCTTTCTACAGTATATTTTTCAAAAAATAATTTTTTACTGTCGCAAAATTTAATTACACCAGGGATTGCCTTTTGTATAGTAAATTTTGCAAAAAATTATTTTTTACTGTCGCAAATTTTAATTGCGCCAGGGATTGCCTTTTCTACAGTAAATTTTTCAAAAACTAATTTTTTACTGTCGCAAATTTTAATTGCGCCAGGGATTGCCTTTTCTACAGTAAATTTTTAAAAAACTAATTTTTTACTGTCCCAAATTTTAATTACGCCAGGGATTGCCTTTTCTACAGTAAATTTTACAAAAAATAATTTTTTACTGTCGCAAGTTTTAATTGCGCCAGGCATTACCTTTTCTATAGTAAATTTTTCACAAATTAATTTTTTACTGTCGCAAATTTTAAATACGCCAGGGATTGCCTTTTCTACAGTAAATTTTTCAAAAAATAATTTTTTACTGTCGCAAATTTTAATTTCGCCATGGATTGCCTTTCTATAGTAAATTTTGCAAAAAATAATTTTTTACTGTTGCAAATTTTAATTGCGCCAGGGATTGCCTTTTCTATAGTAAATTTTTCAAAAAATAATTTTTTACTGTGGCAAATTTTAATTACGCCAGGGATTGCCTTTTCTACAGTAAATTTTTCAAAAAATAATTTTTTACTGTCGCAAATTTTAATTACGCCAGGGATTGCCTTTTCTATAGTAAATTATTCAAAAATTAATTTTTTACTGTCGCAAATTTTAAATACGCCAGGGATTGCCTCTTCTATAGTAAATTTTACAAAAAATAATTTTTTACTGTCGAAAATTTTAATTACGCCAGGGATTGCCTTTTCTATAGTAAATTTTACAAAAACTAATTTTATACTGTCGCAAATTTTAAATCCGCCAGGGATTGCCTTTTCTATAGTAAATTTTTCACAAATTAATTTTCTACT
Source organism: Dioctria linearis (assembly GCA_963930735.1). Lineage (NCBI taxonomy): Eukaryota > Metazoa > Arthropoda > Insecta > Diptera > Asilidae > Dioctria > Dioctria linearis. The sequence goes on along the minus strand of CAWVNZ010002325.1, from coordinate 156,539 downwards.
GTCGCAAATTTTAATCACGCCAGGGATTACCTTTTCTATAGTAAATTTTACAAAAAATAATTTTTTACTGTCGCAAGTTTTAATTGCGCCAGGGATTGCCTTTTCTATAGTAAATTTTTCAAAAACTAATTTTTTACTGTCGCAAATTTTAATTACGCCAGGGATTGCCTTTTCTATAGTAAATTATTCAAAAAATAATTTTTTACTCTCGCAAATTTTAATTCCGCCAGGGATTGCCTTTTCTATAGTAAATTATTCAAAAAATAATTTTTTACTGTCGCAAATTTTAATTGCGCCAGGGATTGCCTTTTCTACAGTAAATTTTTCAAAAAATAATTTTTTACTGTCGCAAATTTTAATTACGCCAGGGATTTCCTTTTCTATAGCAAATTATTCAAAAAATAATTTTTTACTGTCGCAAATTTTAATTGCGCCAGGTATTGTCTTTTCTATAGTAAATTATTCAAAAAATAATTTTTTACTCTCGCAAATTTTAATTGCGCCAGGGATTGCCTTTTATATAGTAAATTTTTCAAAAAATAATTTTATACTGTCGCAAATTATAATTGCGCCAGGGATTGCCTTTTCTATAGTAAATTTTGCAAAAAATAATTTTTTGCTCGCGCAAATTTTAATTGCGCCAGGGATTGCCTTTTCTATAGTAAATTTTTCAAAAATTAATTTTATACTGTCGCAAATTTTAAATACGCCAGGGATTGCCTCTTCTATAGTAAATTTTGCAAAAAATAATTTTTTACTGTCGCAAATTTTAATTGCGCCAGGGATTGCCTTTTCTATAGTAAATTTTTCACAAATTAATTTTTTACTGTCGCAAATTTTAAATACGCCCGGTATTGCCTTTTCTATAGTAAATTATTCAAAAAATAATTTTTTACTGTCGCAAATTTTAAATACGCCAAGGATTGCCTTTTCTATAGTAAATTTTGCAAAAAATAATTTTTTACTGTCCCAAATTTTAATTGCGCCAGGGATTGCCTTTTCTACAGTAAATTTTTCAAAAAATAATTTTTTACAGTCGCAAATTTTAATTGCGCCAGGGATTGCATCTTCTATAGTAAATTTTGCAAAAAATAATTTTTTACTGTCGCAAATTTTAATTGAGCCAGGGATTACCTTTTCTATAGTAAACTTTTCAAAATTTAATTTTATACTGTCGCAAATTTTAAATACGCCAGGGATTACCTTTTCTATAGTAAATTTTTCAAAAAATAATTTTCTACTGTCGCAAATTTTAATTGTGCCAGGGATTGCCTTTTCTACAGTAAATTTTTCAAAAAATAATTTTTTACTGTCGCAAATTTTAATTACGCCAGGGATTGCCTTTTCTATAGTAAATTATTCAAAAAATAATTTTTTACTGTCGCAATTTTTAATTGCGCCAGGGATTGCCTTTTCTATAGTAAATTATTCAAAAAATAATTTTTTACTGTCGCAAATTTTAATTGCGCCAGGGATTGCATTTTCTATAGAAAATTTTTCAAAATTTAATTTTATATTTTCGCAAATTTTAAATACGCCAGGGATTGCCTTTTCTATAGTAAATTATTCAAAAAATAATTTTTTACTGTCGCAGATTTTAATTGCCCCAGGGATTGCCTTTTCTTCAGTAAATTTTTCAAAAAATAATTTTTTACTGTCGCAAATTTTAATTACGCCAGGGATTGCCTTTTCTACAGTAAATTTTTCAAAAAATAATTTTTTACTGTCGCAAATTTTAATTACGCCGGGGATTGCCTTTTCTATTGTAAATTTTTCAAAAATTAATTTTTTACTGTCGCAAATTTTAAATAGGCCAGGGATTGCCTCTTCTATAGTAAATTTTTCAAAAATTAATTTTTTACTGTCGAAAATTTTAATTACGCCAGGGATTGCCGTTTCTATAGTAAATTATTCAAAAAATAATTTTATACTGTCGCAAATTTTAATTGCGCCAGGGATTGCCTTTTCTACAGTAAATTTTTCAAAAAATAATTTTCTACTGTCGCAAATTTTAATTTCGCCAGGGATTGCCTTTTCTACAGTAAATTTTTCAAAAAATAATTTTTTACTGTCGCAAATTTTAATTGCGCCAGGGATTGCCTTTTCTACAGTAAATTATTCAAAAACTAATTTTTTACTGTCCCAAATTTTAATTGCGCCAGGGATTGCCTTTTCTACAGTAAATTTTACAAAAAATAATTTTTTACTGTCGCAAGTTTTAATTGCGCCAGGGATTACCTTTTCTATAGTAAATTTTGCAAAAAATAATTTTTTACTGTCGAAAATTTTAATTACGCCAGGGATTGCCTTTTCTATAGTAAATTTTACAAAAAATAATTTTATACTGTCGCAAATTTTAAATCCGCCAGGGATTGCCTTTTCTATAGTAAATTTATCACAAATTAATTTTCTACTGTCGCAAATTTTAATTACGCCAGGGATTACCTTTTCTTTAGTAAATTTTTCAAGAATTAATTTTTTACTGTCGCAAATTTTAAATACGCCAAGGATTGCCTTTTCTATAGTAAATTTTGCAAAAAATAATTTTTTACTCTCGCAAATTTTAATTGCGCCAGGAATTGCCTTTTCTATAGTAAATTTTTCAAAAATTAATTTTTTACTGTCGCAAATTTTAAATCCGCCAGGGATTGCCTTTTCTATAGTAAATTATTCAAAAAATAATTTTTTACTGTCGCAAATTTTAAATACGCCAGGGATTGCCTTTTCTATAGTAAATTTTTCAAGAATTAATTTTTTACTGTCGCAAATTTTAAATACGCCAAGGATTGCCTTTTCTATAGTAAATTTTTCAAAAAATAATTTTCTACTGTCGCAAATTTTAATTACGCCATGGATTGCCTTTCTACAGTAAATTTTTCAAAAAATAATTTTTTACTGTCGCAAATTTTAATTACACCAGGGATTGCCTTTTGTATAGTAAATTTTGCAAAAAATTATTTTTTACTGTCGCAAATTTTAATTGCGCCAGGGATTGCCTTTTCTACAGTAAATTTTTCAAAAACTAATTTTTTACTGTCGCAAATTTTAATTGCGCCAGGGATTGCCTTTTCTACAGTAAATTTTTAAAAAACTAATTTTTTACTGTCCCAAATTTTAATTACGCCAGGGATTGCCTTTTCCACAGTAAATTTTACAAAAAATAATTTTTTACTGTCGCAAGTTTTAATTGCGCCAGGGATTACCTTTTCTATAGTAAATTTTTCACAAATTAATTTTTTACTGTCGCAAATTTTAAATACGCCAGGGATTGCCTTTTCTACAGTAAATTTTTCAAAAAATAATTTTTTACTGTCGCAAATTTTAATTACGCCAGGGATTGCCTCTTCTATAGTAAATTTTGCAAAAAATAATTTTTTACTGTTGCAAATTTTAATTGCGCCAGGGATTGCCTTTTCTATAGTAAATTTTTCAAAAAATAATTTTTTACTGTCGCAAATTTTAATTACGCCAGGGATTGCCTTTTCTACAGTAAATTTTTCAAAAAATAATTTTTTACTGTCGCAAATTTTAATTACGCCAGCGATTGCCTTTTCTATAGTAAATTATTCAAAAATTAATTTTTTACTGTTGCAAATTTTAAATACGCCAGGGATTGCCTCTTCTATAGTAAATTTTACAAAAAATAATTTTTTACTGTCAAAAATTTTAATTACGCCAGGGATTGCCTTTTCTATAGTAAATTTTACAAAAAATAATTTTATACTGTCGCAAATTTTAAATCCGCCAGGGATTGCCTTTTCTATAGTAAATTTTTCACAAATTAATTTTCTACTGTCGCAAATTTTAATCACGCCAGGGATTATAGTAAATTTTACAAAAAATAATTTTTTACTGTCGCAAGTTTTAATTGCGCCAGGGATTGCCTTTTCTATAGTAAATTTTTCAAAAACTAATTTTTTACTGTCGAAAATTTTAATTACGGCAGGGATTGCCTTTTCTATAGCAAATTTTTTAAAAAATAATTTTTTACTGTCGCAAATTTTAAATACGCCAGGGATTGCCTTTTCTATAGTAAATTATTCAAAAAATAATTCTTTACTGTCGCAAATTTTAATTGCGCCAGGGATTGCCTTTTCTACAGTAAATTTTTCAAAAAATAATTTTTTACTGTCGCAAATTTTAAATACGCCAGGGATTGCCTTTTCTATAGTAAATTATTCAAAAAATAATTCTTTACGGTCGCAAATTTTAATTGCGCCAGGGATTGCCTTTTCTACAGTAAATTTTTCAGAAAATAATTTTTTACTGTCGCAAATTTTAATTACGCCAGGGATTGCCTTTTCTATAGTAAATGATTCAAAAAATAATTTTTTACTATAGCAAATTTTAATTCCGCCAGGGATTGCCTTTTCTATAGTAAATTATTCAAAAAATAATTTTTTACTGTCGCAAATTTTAATTGCGCCAGGGATTGCCTTTTCTACAGTAAATTTTTCAAAAAATAATTTTTTACTGTCGCAAATTTTAATTACGCCAGGGATTTCCTTTTCTATAGCAAATTATTCAAAAAATAATTTTTTACTGTCGCAAATTTTAATTGCGCCAGGTATTGTCTTTTCTATAGTAAATTATTCAAAAAATAATTTTTTACTGTCGCAAATTTTAATTGCGCCAGGGATTGCCTTTTATATAGTAAATTTTTCAAAAAATAATTTTATACTGTCGCAAATTATAATTGCGCCAGGGATTGCCTTTTCTATAGTAAATTTTGCAAAAAATAATTTTTTGCTCTCGCAAATTTTAATTGCGCCAGGGATTGCATTTTCTATAGTAAATTTTTCAAAAATTAATTTTATACTGTCGCAAATTTTAAATACGCCGGGGATTGCCTCTTCTATAGTAAATTTTGCAAAAAAATAATTTTTTACTGTGGCAAATTTTAATTGCGCCAGGGATTGCCTTTTCTATAGTAAATTTTTCACAAATTAATTTTTTACTGTCGCAAATTTTAAATACGCCAGGTATTGCCTTTTCTATAGTAAATTATTCAAAAAATAATTTTTTACTGTCGCAAATTTTAAATACGCCAAGGATTGCCTTTTCTATAGTAAATTATTCAAAAAATAATTTTTTACTGTCGCAAATTTTAATTACGCCAGGGATTGCCTTTTCTACAGTAAATTTTTCAAAAAATAATTTTTTACTGTCGCAAATTTTAATTACGCCGGGGATTGCCTCTTCTATAGTAAATTTTACAAAAATTAATTTTTTACCGTCGAAAATTTTAATTACGCCAGGGATTGCCGTTTCTATAGTAAATTATTCAAAAAATAATTTTATACTGTCGCAAATTTTAATTGGGCCAGGGATTGCCTTTTCTACAGTAAATTTTTCAAAAAATAATTTTCTACTGTCGCAAATTTTAATTTCGCCAGGGATTGCCTTTTCTACAGTAAATTTTTCAAAAAATAATTTTTTACTGTCGCAAATTTTAATTGCGCCAGGGATTGCCTTTTCTACTGTAAATTATTCAAAAACTAATTTTTTACTGTCCCAAATTTTAATTACGCCAGGGATTGCCTTTTCTACAGTAAATTTTGCAAAAAATAATTTTTTACTGTCGCAAATTTTAATTGCGCCAGGGATTGCCTTTTCTATAGTAAATTTTTCAAAATTTAATTTTATACTGTCGCAAATTTTAAATACGCCAGGGATTGCCTTTTCTATAGTAAATTTTTCAAAAATTAATTTTCTACTTTCGCAAATTTTAAATACGCCAGGGATTGCCTTTTCTATAGTAAATTTTTCATAAACTAAATTTTTACTGTCGAAAATTTTAATTACGCCAGGGATTGCCTTTTCTATAGCAAATTTTTTAAAAAATAATTTTTTACTGTCGCAAATTTTAAATCCGCCAGGGATTGCCTTTTCTACAGTAAATTATTCAAAAAATAATTTTATACTGTCGCAAATTTTAATTGCGCCAGGGATTTCCTTTTCTACAGTAAATTTTTCAAAAAATAATTTTTTACTGTCGCAAATTTTAAATAGGCCAGGGATTGCCTTTTCTATAGTAAATTATTCAAAAAATAATTCTTTACGGTCGCAAATTTTAATTGCGCCAGGGATTGCATTTTCTACAGTAAATTTTTCAAAAAATAATTTTTTACTGTCGCAAATTTTAATTACGCCAGGGATTGCCTTTTCTATAGTAAATTATTCAAAAAATAATTTTTTACTATCGCAAATTTTAAATGCGCCAGGGATTGCCTTTTCTATAGTAAATTATTCAAAAAATAATTTTTTACTGTCGCAAATTTTAATTGCGCCAGGGATTGCCTTTTCTACAGTAAATTTTTCAAAAAATAATTTTTTACTGTCGCAAATTTTAATTACGCCAGGGATTGCCTTTTCTATAGTAAATTATTCAAAAAATAATTTTTTACTGTCGCAAATTTTAATTGCGCCAGGTTTTGTCTTTTCTATAGTAAATTATTCAAAAAATAATTTTTTACTGTCGCAAATTTTAATTCCGCCAGGGAATGCCTTTTCTATAGTAAATTATTCAAAAAATAATTTTCTACTGTCGCAAATTTTAATTGCGCCAGGGATTGCCTTTTCTATAGTAAATTTTTCAAAAATTAATTTTTTACTGTCGCAAATTTTAAATCCGGCAGGGATTGCCTTTTCTATAGTAAATTTTTCACAAATTAATTTTCTACTGTCGCAAATTTTAATTACGCCAGGGATTACCTTTTCTATAGTAAATTTTACAAAAAATAATTTTTTACTGTCGCAAGTTTTAATTGCGCCCGGGATTGCCTTTTCTACAGTAAATTTTTCAAAAAATAATTTTTTACTGTCGCAAATTTTAAATACGCCAGGGATTGCCTTTTCTATAGTAAATTATTCAAAAAATAATTCTTTACGGTCGCAAATTTTAATTGCGCCAGGGATTGCCTTTTCTACAGTAAATTTTTCAGAAAATAATTTTTTACTGTCGCAAATTTTAATTACGCCAGGGATTGCCTTTTCTATAGTAAATGATTCAAAAAATAATTTTTTACTATAGCAAATTTTAATTCCGCCAGGGATTGCCTTTTCTATAGTAAATTATTCAAAAAATAATTTTTTACTGTCGCAAATTTTAATTGCGCCAGGGATTGCCTTTTCTACAGTAAATTTTTCAAAAAATAATTTTTTACTGTCGCAAATTTTAATTACGCCAGGGATTTCCTTTTCTATAGCAAATTATTCAAAAAATAATTTTTTACTGTCGCAAATTTTAATTGCGCCAGGTATTGTCTTTTCTATAGTAAATTATTCAAAAAATAATTTTTTACTGTCGCAAATTTTAATTGCGCCAGGGATTGCCTTTTATATAGTAAATTTTTCAAAAAATAATTTTATACTGTCGCAAATTATAATTGCGCCAGGGATTGCCTTTTCTATAGTAAATTTTGCAAAAAATAATTTTTTGCTCTCGCAAATTTTAATTGCGCCAGGGATTGCATTTTCTATAGTAAATTTTTCAAAAATTAATTTTATACTGTCGCAAATTTTAAATACGCCGGGGATTGCCTCTTCTATAGTAAATTTTGCAAAAAAATAATTTTTTACTGTGGCAAATTTTAATTGCGCCAGGGATTGCCTTTTCTATAGTAAATTTTTCACAAATTAATTTTTTACTGTCGCAAATTTTAAATACGCCAGGTATTGCCTTTTCTATAGTAAATTATTCAAAAAATAATTTTTTACTGTCGCAAATTTTAAATACGCCAAGGATTGCCTTTTCTATAGTAAATTATTCAAAAAATAATTTTTTACTGTCGCAAATTTTAATTACGCCAGGGATTGCCTTTTCTACAGTAAATTTTTCAAAAAATAATTTTTTACTGTCGCAAATTTTAATTACGCCGGGGATTGCCTCTTCTATAGTAAATTTTACAAAAATTAATTTTTTACCGTCGAAAATTTTAATTACGCCAGGGATTGCCGTTTCTATAGTAAATTATTCAAAAAATAATTTTATACTGTCGCAAATTTTAATTGGGCCAGGGATTGCCTTTTCTACAGTAAATTTTTCAAAAAATAATTTTCTACTGTCGCAAATTTTAATTTCGCCAGGGATTGCCTTTTCTACAGTAAATTTTTCAAAAAATAATTTTTTACTGTCGCAAATTTTAATTGCGCCAGGGATTGCCTTTTCTACTGTAAATTATTCAAAAACTAATTTTTTACTGTCCCAAATTTTAATTACGCCAGGGATTGCCTTTTCTACAGTAAATTTTGCAAAAAATAATTTTTTACTGTCGCAAATTTTAATTGCGCCAGGGATTGCCTTTTCTATAGTAAATTTTTCAAAATTTAATTTTATACTGTCGCAAATTTTAAATACGCCAGGGATTGCCTTTTCTATAGTAAATTTTTCAAAAATTAATTTTCTACTTTCGCAAATTTTAAATACGCCAGGGATTGCCTTTTCTATAGTAAATTTTTCATAAACTAAATTTTTACTGTCGAAAATTTTAATTACGCCAGGGATTGCCTTTTCTATAGCAAATTTTTTAAAAAATAATTTTTTACTGTCGCAAATTTTAAATCCGCCAGGGATTGCCTTTTCTACAGTAAATTATTCAAAAAATAATTTTATACTGTCGCAAATTTTAATTGCGCCAGGGATTTCCTTTTCTACAGTAAATTTTTCAAAAAATAATTTTTTACTGTCGCAAATTTTAAATAGGCCAGGGATTGCCTTTTCTATAGTAAATTATTCAAAAAATAATTCTTTACGGTCGCAAATTTTAATTGCGCCAGGGATTGCATTTTCTACAGTAAATTTTTCAAAAAATAATTTTTTACTGTCGCAAATTTTAATTACGCCAGGGATTGCCTTTTCTATAGTAAATTATTCAAAAAATAATTTTTTACTATCGCAAATTTTAAATGCGCCAGGGATTGCCTTTTCTATAGTAAATTATTCAAAAAATAATTTTTTACTGTCGCAAATTTTAATTGCGCCAGGGATTGCCTTTTCTACAGTAAATTTTTCAAAAAATAATTTTTTACTGTCGCAAATTTTAATTACGCCAGGGATTGCCTTTTCTATAGTAAATTATTCAAAAAATAATTTTTTACTGTCGCAAATTTTAATTGCGCCAGGTTTTGTCTTTTCTATAGTAAATTATTCAAAAAATAATTTTTTACTGTCGCAAATTTTAATTCCGCCAGGGAATGCCTTTTCTATAGTAAATTATTCAAAAAATAATTTTCTACTGTCGCAAATTTTAATTGCGCCAGGGATTGCCTTTTCTATAGTAAATTTTTCAAAAATTAATTTTTTACTGTCGCAAATTTTAAATCCGGCAGGGATTGCCTTTTCTATAGTAAATTTTTCACAAATTAATTTTCTACTGTCGCAAATTTTAATTACGCCAGGGATTACCTTTTCTATAGTAAATTTTACAAAAAATAATTTTTTACTGTCGCAAGTTTTAATTGCGCCCGGGATTGCCTTTTCTATAGTAAATTTTTCAAAATTTAATTTTATACTGTCGCAAATTTTAAATACGCCAGGGATTGCCTTTTCTATAGTAAATTTTACAAAAATTAATTTTTTACTGTCGCAAATTTTAAATACGCCAGGGATTGCCTTTTCTATAGTAAATTATTCAAAAAATAATTTTTTACTGTCGCAAATTTTAATTGCGCCAGGTATTGTCTTTTCTATAGTAAATTATTTAAAAAATAATTTTTTACTGTCGCAAATTTTAATTGCGCCAGGGATTGCCTTTTCTATAGTAAATTTTTCAAAAAATAATTTTATCCTGTCGCAAATTTTAATTACGCCAGGGATTGCCTTTTCTTTAGTAAATTTTTCAAAAAATAATTTTTTACTGTCGCAAATTTTAATTGCGCCAGGGATTGCCTTTTCTACAGTAAATTTTTCAAAAAATAATTTTTTACTGTCGCAAATTTTAATTACGCCAGGGATTGCCTTTTCTTTAGTAAATCTTTCAAAAAATAATTTTTTACTGTCGCAAATTTTAATTGCGTCAGGGATTGCCTTTTCTATAGTAAATTTTTCAAAAACTAATTTTTTACTGTCGAAAATTTTAATTACGCCAGGGATTGCCTTTTCTATAGTAGTTTATTCAAAAAATAATTTTTTACCGTCGCAAATTTTAATTGAACCAGGGATTGCCTTTTCTATAGTAAATTTTTCAAAAAAAAATTTTTTACTGTCGCAAATTTTAATTGCGCCAGGTATTGCCTTTTCTATAGTAAATTTCTCACAAATTAATTTTTTACTGTCGCAAATTTTAAATCCGCCAGGTATTGCCTTTTCTATAGTAAATTATTCAAAAAATAATTTTCTACTGTCGCAAATTTTAATTGCGCCAGGGATTGCCTTTTCTATAGTAAATTTTTCAAAAATTAATTTTTTACTGTCGCAAATTTTAAATCCGCCAGGGATTGCCTTTTCTATAGTAAATTTTTCACAAATTAATTTTCTACTGTCGCAAATTTTAATTACGCCAGGGATTACCTTTTCTATAGTAAATTTTACAAAAAATAATTTTTTACTGTCGCTAGTTTTAATTGCGCCAGGGATTGCCTTTTCTATAGTAAATTATTCAAAAAATAATTTTTTACTGTCGCAAATTTTAATTGCGCCAGGGATTGCCTTTTCTACAGTAAATTTTTCAAAAAATAATTTTTTACTGTCGCAAATTTTAATTACGCCAGGGATTGCCTTTTTTTAGTAAATTTTTCAAAAAATAATTTTTTACTGTCGCAAATTTTAATTGCGTCAGGGATTGCCTTTTCTATAGTAAATTTTTCAAAAACTAATTTTTTACTGTCGAAAATTTTAATTACGCCAGAGATTGCCTTTTCTATAGTAGTTTATTCAAAAAATAATTTTTTACCGTCGCAAATTTTAATTGCACCAGGGATTGCCTTTTCTCTAGTAAATTTTTCAAAAAAAAATTTTTTACTGTCGCAAATTTTAATTGCGCCAGGGATTACCTTTTCTATAGTAAATTTCTCACAAATTAATTTCTTACTGTCGCAAATTTTAAATCCGCCAGGTATTGCCTTTTCTATAGTAAATTATTCAAAAAATAATTTTCTACTGTCGCAAATTTTAATTGCGCCAGGGATTGCCTTTTCTATAGTAAATTTTTCAAAAATTAATTTTTTACTGTCGCAAATTTTAAATCCGCCAGGGATTGCCTTTTCTATAGTAAATTTTTCACAAATTAATTTTCTACTGTCGCAAATTTTAATTACGCCAGGGATTAGCTTTTCTATAGTAAATTTTATAAAAAATAATTTTTTATTGTCGCTAATTTTAATTGCGCCAGGGATTTCCTTTTCTATAGTAAATTTTTCAAAATTTAATTTTATACTGTCGCAAATTTTAAATACGCCAGGGATTGCCTTTTCTATAGTAAATTTTTCAAAAATTAATTTTTTACTGTCGAAAATTTTAATTACTCCAGGGATTGCCTTTTCTATAGTAAATTTTTTAAAAAATAATTTTTTACTGTCGCAAATTTTAAATCCGCCAGGGATTGCCTTTTCTATAGGAAATTATTCAAAAAATAATTTTTTACTGTCGCAAATTTTAATTGCGCCAGGGATTGCCTTTTCTACAGTAAATTTTTCAAAAAATAATTTTTTACTGTCGCAAATTTTAAATAGGCCAGGGATTGCCTTTTCTATAGTAAATTATTCAAAAAATTATTCTTTACGGTCGCAAATTTTAATTGCGCCAGGGATTGCCTTTTCTACAGTAAATTTTTCAAAAAATAATTTTTTACTGTCGCAAATTTTAATTACGCCAGGGATAGCCTTTTCTATAGTAAATTATTCAAAAAATAATTTTTTACTATCGCAAATTTTAATTGCGCCAGGGATTGCCTTTTCTATAGTAAATTATTGAAAAAATAATTTTTTACTGTCGCAAATTTTAATTGCGCCAGGGATTGCCTTTTCTACAGTAAATTTTGCAAAAAATAATTTTTTACTGTCGCAAATTTTAATTACGCCAGGGATTGCCTTTTCTATAGTAAATTATTCAAAAAATAATTTTTTACTGTCGCAAATTTTAATTGCGCCAGGTATTGTCTTTTCTATAGTAAATTATTCAAAAAATAATTTTTTACTGTCGCAAATTTTAAATCCGCCAGGGAATGCCTTTTCTATAGTAAATTATTCAAAAAATAATTTTCTACTGTCGCAAATTTTAATTGCGCCAGGGATTGCCTTTTCTATAGTAAATTTTTCAAAAATTAATTTTTTACTGTCGCAAATTTTAAATCCAGCAGGGATTGCCTTTTCTATAGTAAATTTTTCACAAATTAATTTTCTACTGTCGCAAATTTTAATTACGCCAGGGATTACCATTTCTATAGTAAATTTTACAAAAAATAATTTTTTACTGTCGCAAGTTTTAATTGCGCCAGGGATTGCCTTTTCTATAGTAAATTTTTCAAAAGTTAATTTTATACTGTCGCAAATTTTAAATACGCCAGGGATTGCCTTTTCTATAGTAAATTTTTCAAAAATTAATTTTTTACTGTCGCAAATTTTAAATACGCCAGGGATTGCCTTTTCTATAGTAAATTATTCAAAAAATAATTTTTTACTGTCGCAAATTTTAATTGCGCCAGGTATTGTCTTTTCTATAGTAAATTATTCAAAAAATAATTTTTTACTGTCGCAAATTTTAATTGCGCCAGGGATTGCCTTTTCTATAGTAAATTTTTCAAAAAATAATTTTATACTGTCGCAAATTATAATTGCGCCAGGGATTGCCTTTTCTATAGTAAATTTTGCAAAAAATTATTTTTTGCTCTCGCAAATTTTAATTGCGCCAGGGATTGCCTTTTATATAGTAAATTTTTCAAAAATTAATTTTTTACTGTCGCAAATTTTAAATCCACCAGGGATTGCCTTTTCTATAGTAAATTTTTCAAAAAATAATTTTTTACTGTCGCAAATTTTAAATCCGCCAGGGATTGCCTTTTCTATAGTAAATTTTTCAAAAACTAATTTTTTACTGTCGAAAATTTTAATTACGCCAGGGATTGTCTTTTCTATAGTAGTTTATTCAAAAAATAATTTTTTACTGTCGCAAATTTTAATTGCGCCAGGGATTGCCTTTTCTATAGTAAATTTTTCAAAAAATAATTTTTTACTGTCGCAAATTTTAATTGCGCCAGGGATTGCCTTTTCTATAGTAAATTTTCACAAATTAATTTTTTACTGTCGCAAATTTTAAATCCGCCAGGGAATGCCTTTTCTATAGTAAATTATTCAAAAAATAATTTTCTACTGTCGCAAATTTTAATTGCGCCAGGGATTGCCTTTTCTATAGTAAATTTTTCAAAAATTAATTTTTTACTGTCGCAAATTTTAAATCCGCCAGGGATTGCCTTTTCTATAGTAAATTTTTCACAAATTAATTTTCTACTGTCGCAAATTTTAATTACGCCAGGGATTACCTTTTCTATAGTAAATTTTACAAAAAATAATTTTTTACTGTCGCAAGTTTTAATTGCGCCAGGGATTGCCTTTTCTATAGTAAATTTTTCAAAATTTAATTTTTTACTGTCGCAAATTTTAAATCCGCCAGGGATTGCCTTTTCTATAGTAAATTATTCAAAAAATAATTTTTTAATGTCGCAAATTTTAATTGCGCCAGGTATTGCCTTTTCTACAGTAAATTTTTCAAAAAATAATTTTTTACTGTCGCAAATTTTAAATACGCCAGGGATTGCCTTTTCTATAGTAAATTATTCAAAAAATAATTCTTTACGGTCGCAAATTTTAATTGCGCCAGGGATTACCTTTTCTACAGTAAATTTTTCAAAAAATAATTTTTTACTGTCGCAAATTTTAATTACGCCAGGGATTGCCTTTTCTATAGTAAATTAATCAAAAAATAATTTTTTACTATCGCAAATTTTAATTGCGCCAGGGATTGCCTTTTCTATAGTAAATTATTGAAAAAATAATTTTTTACTGTCGCAAATTTTAATTGCGCCAGGGATTGCCTTTTCTGCAGAAAATTTTTCAAAAAATAATTTTTTACTGTCGCAAATTTTAATTACGCCAGGGATTGCCTTTTCTATAGTAAATTATTCAAAAAATGATTTTTTACTGTCGCAAATTTTAATTGCGCCAGGTATTGTCTTTTCTATAGTAAATTATTCAAAAAATAATTTTTTTACTGTCGCAAATTTTAATTGCGCCAGGGATTGCCTTTTATATAGTAAATTTTTCATAAAATAATTTTATACTGTCGCAAATTATAATTGCGCCAGGGATTGCCTTTTCTATAGTAAATTTTGCAAAAAATAATTTTTTGCTCTCGCAAATTTTAATTGCGCCAGGGATTGCCTTTTCTATAGTAAATTTTTCAAAAATTAATTTTTTACTGTCGCAAATTTTAAATCCGCCAGGGATTGCCTTTTCTATAGTAAATTTTTCAAAAAATAATTTTTTACTGTCGCAAATTTTAAATCCGCCAGGGATTTCCTTTTCTATAGTAAATTTTTCAAAAACTAATTTTTTACTGTCGAAAATTTTAATTACGCCAGGGATTGCCTTTTCTATAGTAGTTTATTCAAAAAATAATTTTTTACTGTCGCAAATTTTAAATCCGCCAGGGAATGCCTTTTCTATAGTAAATTATTCAAAAAATAGTTTTCTACTGTCGCAAATTTTAATTGCGCCAGGGATTGCCTTTTCTATAGTAAATTTTTCAAAAATTAATTTTTTACTGTCGCAAATTTTAAATCCGCCAGGGATTGCCTTTTCTATAGTAAATTTTTCACAAATTAATTTTCTACTGTCGCAAACTTTAATTACGCCAGGGATTACCTTTTCTATAGTAAATTTTACAAAAAATAATTTTTTACTGTCGCAAGTTTTAATTGCGCCAGGGATTGCCTTTTCTATAGTAAATTTTTCAAAATTTAATTTTTTACTGTCGCAAATTTTAAATCCGCCAGGGATTGCCTTTTCTATAGTAAATTATTCAAAAAATTATTTTTTAATGTCGCAAATTTTAATTGCGCCAAGTATTGCCTTTTCTACAGTAAATTTTTCAAAAAATAATTTTTTACTGTCGCAAATTTTAAATACGCCAGGGATTGCCTTTCTAAAGTAAATTATTCAAAAAATAATTCTTTACGGTCGCAAATTTTAATTGCCCCAGGGATTGCCTTTTCTACAGTAAATTTTTCAAAAAATAACTTTTTACTGTCGCAAATTTTAATTACGCCAGGGATTGCTTTTTCTATAGTAAATTAATCAAAAAATAATTTTTTACTATCGCAAATTTTAATTGCGCCAGGGATTGCCTTTTCTATAGTAAATTATTGAAAAAATAATTTTTTTCTGTCGCAAATTTTAATTGCGCCAGGGATTGCCTTTTCTACAGTAAATTTTTCAAAAAATAATTTTTTACTGTCGCAAATTTTAAATACGCCAGGGATTGCCTTTCTATAGTAAATTATTCAAAAAATAATTCTTTACGGTCGCAAATTTTAATTGCCCCAGGGATTGCCTTTTCTACAGTAAATTTTTCAAAAAATAACTTTTTACTGTCGCAAATTTTAATTACGCCAGGGATTGCTTTTTCTATAGTAAATTAATCAAAAAATAATTTTTTACTATCGCAAATTTTAATTGCGCCAGGGATTGCCTTTTCTATAGTAAATTATTGAAAAAATAATTTTTTTCTGTCGCAAATTTTAATTGCGCCAGGGATTGCCTTTTCTAAAGTAAATTTTTCAAAAAATAATTTTTTACTGTCGCAAATTTTAATTACGCCAGGGATTGCCGTTTCTATAGTAAATTATTCAAAAAATAATTTTTGCTGTCGCAAATTTTAATTGCGCCAGGTATTGTCTTTTCTATAGTAAATTATTCAAAAAATAATTTTTTTACTGTCGCAAATTTTAATTGCGCCAGGGATTGCCTTTTCTATAGTAAATTTTTCATAAAATAATTTTATACTGTCGCAAATTATAATTGCGCCAGGGATTGCCTTTTCTATAGTAAATTTTGCAAAAAATAATTTTTTGCTCTCGCAAATTTTAATTGCGCCAGGGATTGCCTTTTCTATAGTAAATTTTTCAAAAATTAATTTTTTACTGTCACAAATTTTAAATCCGCCAGGGATTGACTTTTCTATAGTAAATTTTTCAAAAAATAATTTTTTACTGTCGCAAATTTTAAATCCGCCAGGGATTGCCTTTTCTATAGTAAATTTTTCAAAAACTAATTTTTTACTGTCGAAAATTTTAATTACGCCAGGGATTGCCTTTTCTATAGTAGTTTATTCAAAAAATAATTTTTTACTGTCGCAAATTTTAATTGCGCCAGGGATTGCCTTTTCTATAGTAAATTTTTCAAAAAATAATTTTTTACTGTCGCAAATTTTAATTGCGCCAGGAATTGCCTTTTCTATAGTAAATTTTTCACAAATTAATTTTTTACTGTTGCAAATTTTAAATCCGCCAGGGAATGCCTTTTCTATAGTAAATTATTCAAAAAATAATTTTCTACTGTCGCAAATTTTAATTGCGCCAGGTTTTGCCTTTTCTATAGTAAATTTTTCAAAAATTAATTTTTTACTGTCGCAAATTTTAAATCCGCCAGGGATTGCCTTTTCTATAGTAAATTTTTCACAAATTAATTTTCTACTGTCGCAAATTTTAATTACGCCAGGGATTACCTTTTCTATAGTAAATTTTACAAAAAATAATTTTTTACTGTCGCAAGTTTTAATTGCGCCAGGGATTGCCTTTTCTATAGTAAATTTTTTACTGTCGCAAATTTTAAATCCGCTAGGGATTGCCTTTTCTATAGTAAATTATTCAAAAAATAATTTTTTAATGTCGCAAATTTTAATTGCGCCAGGTATTGCCTGTTCTACAGTAAATTTTTCAAAAAATAATTTTTTACTGTCGCAAATTTTAATTACGCCAGGGATTGCCTTTTCTATAGTAAATTTTTCAAAAAACAATTTTTTACTGTCGCAAATTTTAATTGCGCCAGGGATTGCCTTTTCTATAGTAAATTTTTCACAAATTAATTTTTTACTGTCGCAAATTTTAAATCCGCCAGGGAATGCCTTTTCTATAGTAAATTTTTCAAAAAATAATTCTTTACGGTCCCAAATTTTAATTGCTCCAGGGATTGCCTTTTCTATAGTAAATTTTTCACAAATTAATTTTCTACTGTCGCAAACTTTAATTACGCCAGGGATTACCTTTTCTATAGTAAATTTTACAAAAAATAATTTTTTACTGTCGCAAGTTTTAATTGCGCCAGGGATTGCCTTTTCTATAGTAAATTTTTCAAAATTTAATTTTTTACTGTCGCAAATTTTAAATCCGCCAGGGATTGCCTTTTCTATAGTGAATTATTCAAAAAATAATTTTTTAATGTCGCAAATTTTAATTGCGCCAAGTATTGCCTTTTCTACAGTAAATTTTTCAAAAAATAATTTTTTACTGTCGCAAGTTTTAAATACGCCAGGGATTGCCTTTTCTATAGTAAATTATTCAAAAAATAATTCTTTACGGTCGCAAATTTTAATTGCGCCAGGGATTGCCTCTTCTACAGTAAATTTTTCAAAAAATAATTTTTTACTGTCGCAAATTTTAATTACGCCAGGGTTTGCCTTTTCTATAGTAAATTAATCAAAAAATAATTTTTTACTATCGCAAATTTTAATTGCGCCAGGGATTGCCTTTTCTATAGTAAATTATTGAAAAAATAATTTTTTACTGTCGCAAATTTTAATTGCGCCAGGGATTGCCTTTTCTATAGTAAATTTTTCATAAAATAATTTTATACTGTCGCAAATTATAATTGCGCCAGGGATTGCCTTTTCTATAGTAAATTTTGCAAAAAATAATTTTTTGCTATCGCAAATTTTAATTGCGCCAGGGATTGCCTTTTCTATAGTAAATTTTTCAAAAATTAATTTTTTACTGTCACAAATTTTAAATCCGCCAGGGATTGCCTTTTCTATAGTAAATTTTTCAAAAAATAATTTTTTACTGTCGCAAATTTTAAATCCGCCAGGGATTGCCTTTTCTATAGTAAATTTTTCAAAAACTAATTTTTTACTGTCGAAAATTTTAATTACGCCAGGGATTGCCTTTTCTATAGTAGTTTATTCAAAAAATAATTTTTTACTGTCGCAAATTTTAATTGCGCCAGGGATTGCCTTTTCTATAGTAAATTTTTCAAACAATAATTGTATACTGTCGCAAATTTTAATTGCGCCAGGGATTGCCTTTTCTATAGCAAATTTTTCACAAATTAATTTTTTACTGTCGCAAATTTTAAATCCGCCAGGGAATGCCTTTTCTATAGTAAATTATTCAAAAAATAATTTTCTACTGTCTCAAATTTTAATTGCGCCAGGGATTGCCTTTTCTATAGTAAATTTTTCAAAAATTAATTTTTTACTGTCGCAAATTTTAAATCCGCCAGGGATTGCCTTTTCTATAGTAAATTTTTCACAAATTAATTTTCCACTGTCGCCAATTTTAATTACGCCAGGGATTACCTTTTCTATAGTAAATTTTACAAAAAATTATTTTTTACTGTCGCAAGTTTTAATTGCGCCAGGGATTGCCTTTTCTATAGTAAATTTTTCAAAATTTAATTTTATAATCTCGCAAATTTTAAATACGCCAGGGATTGCCTTTTCTATAGTAAATTTTTCAAAAATTAATTTTTTACTGTCGCAAATTTTAAATACGCCAGGGATTGCCTTTTCTATAGTAAATTTTTCAAAAACTAATTTTTTACTGTCGAAAATTTTAATTACGCCAGGGATTGCCTTTTCTATAGCAAATTTTTCAAAAAATAGTTTTTTACTGTCGCAAATTTTAAATCCGCCAGGGATTGCCTGTTCTATAGTAAATTATTCAAAAAATAATTTTTTAATGTCGCAAATTTTAATTGCGCCAGGTATTGCCTTTTCTACAGTAAATTTTGCAAAAAATAATTTTTTACTGTCGCAAATTTTAAATACGCCAGGGATTGCCATTTCTATAGTAAATTATTCAAAAAATAATTCTTTACGGTCGCAAATTTTAATTGCGCCAGGGATTGCCTTATCTACAGTAAATTTTTCAAAAAATAATTTTTTACTGTCGCAAATTTTAATTACGCCAGGGATTGCCTTTTCTATAGTAAATTATTAAAAAATAATTTTTTACTATCGCAAATTTTAATTGCGCCAGGGATTGCCTTTTCTATAGTAAATTATTCAAAAAATAATTTTTTACTGTCGCAAATTTTAATTGCGCCAGGGATTGCCTTTTCTACAGTAAATTTTTCAAAAAATAATTTTTTACTGTCGCAAATTTTAATTACGCCAGGGATTGCCTTTTCTATAGTAAATTATTCAAAAAATAATTTTTTACTGACGCAAATTTTAATTGCGCCAGGTATTGTCTTTTCTATAGTAAATTATTCAAAAAATAATTTTTTACTGTCACAAATTTTAATCGCGCCAGGGATTGCCTTTTCTATAGTAAATTTTTCATAAAATAATTTTATACTGTCGCAAATTATAATTGCGCCAGGGATTGACTTTTCTATAGTAAATTTTGCAAAAAATAATTTTTTGCTCTCGCAAATTTTAATTGCGCCAGGGATTGCCTTTTCTATAGTAAATTTTTCAAAAATTAATTTTTTACTGTCGCAAATTTTAAATCTGCCAGGGATTGCCTTTTCTATAGTAAATTATTCAAAAAATAATTTTTTACTGTCGCAAATTTTAAATCCGCCAGGGATTGCCTTTTCTATAGTAAATTTTTCACAAATTAATTTTTTACTGTCGCAAATTTTAAATACGCCAGGGATTGCCTTTTCTATAGTAAATTTTTCAAAAACTAATTTTTTACTGTCGAAAATTTTAATTACGCCAGGGATTGCCTTTTCTATAGCAAATTTTTCAAAAAATAATTTTTTACTGTCGCAAATTTTAAATCCGCCAGGGATTGCCTTTTCTATAGTAAATTATTCAAAAAATAATTTTTTAATGTCGCAAATTTTAATTGCGCCAGCTATTGCCTTTTCTACAGTAAATTTTTCAAAAAATAATTTTTTACTGTCGCAAATTTTAAATACGCCAGGGATTGCCTTTTCTATAGTAAATTATTCAAAAAATAATTCTTTACGGCCGCAAATTTTAATTGCGCCAGGGATTGCCTTTTCTACAGTAAATTTTTCAAAAAATAATTTTTTACTGTCGCAAATTTTAATTACGCCAGGGATTGCCTTTTCTATAGTAAATTATTAAAAAATAATTTTTTAATATCGCAAATTTTAATTGCGCCAAGGATTGCCTTTTCTATAGTAAATTATTCAAAAAATAATTTTTTACTGTCGCAAATTTTAATTGCTCCAGGGATTGCCTTTTCTACGGTAAATTTTTCAAAAAATAATTTTTTATTGTCGCAAATTTTAATTACGCCAGGGATTGCCTTTTCTATAGTAAATTATTCAAAAAATAATTTTTTACTGTCGCAAATTTTAATTGCGCCAGGTATTGTCTTTTCTATAGTAAATTATTCAAAAAATAATTTTTTACTGTCACAAATTTTAATTGCGCCAGGGATTGCCTTTTCTATAGTAAATTTTTCATAAAATAATTTTATACTGTCGCAAATTATAATTGCGCCAGGGATTGCCTTTTCTAGAGTAAATTTTGCAAAAAATAATTTTTTGCTCTCGCAAATTTTAATTGCGCCAGGGATTGCCTTTTCTATAGTAAATTTTTCAAAAATTAATTTTTTACTGTGGCAAATTTTAAATCCGCCAGGGATTGCCTTTTCTATAGTAAATTATTCAAAAAATAATTTTTTACTGTCGCAAATTTTAAATCCGCCAGGGATTGCCTTTTCTATAGTAAATTTTTCACAAATTAATTTTTTACTGTCGCAAATTTTAAATACGCCAGGGATTGCCTTTTTTATGGTAAATTTTACAAAAAATAATTTTTTACTGTCGCAAATTTTAATTGCGCCAGGGATTGCCTTTTCTATAGTAAATTTTTCAAAAAATAATTTTTTACTGTCGCAAATTTTAATTACGCCAGGGATTGCCTTTTCTATAGTAAATTTTTCAACAACTAATTTTTTACTGTCGCAAATTTTAATTACGCCAGGGATTGCCTTTTCTATAGTAAATTTTTCACAAATTAATTTTTTACTGTCGCAAATTTTAAATACGCCAGGGATTGCCTTTTCTACAGTAAATTTTTCAAAAAATCATTTTTTACTGTCGCAAATTGTAATTGCGCCAGGGATTGCCTTTTCTACAGTAAATTTTTCAAAAAATATTTTTTTACTGTCGCAAATTGTAATTGCGCCAGGGATTACCTTTTCTATAGTAAATTTTTCAAAAAATAATTTTTTACTGTCGCAAATTTTAACTACGCCAGGTATTGCCTTTTCTATAGTAAATTTTTCACAAATTAATTTTTTACTGTCGCAATTTGTAATTGCGCCAGGGATTGCCTTTTCTACAGTAAATTTTTCAAAAAATAATTTTTTACTGTCGCAAATTTTAATTACTCCAGGATTTGCCTTTTCTACAGTAAATTTTTCAAAAATTAATTTTTTACTGTCGCAAATATTAAATACGCCAGGGATTGCCTTTTCTATAGTAAATTTTGCAAAAAATAATTTTTTACTGTCGCAAATTTTAATTACGCCAGGGATTGCCTATTCTACAGTAAATTTTTCAAAAAATAATTTTTTACTGTCGCAAATTTTAATTACGCCAGGGATTGCCTTTTCTATAGTAAATGTTTCAAAAATTCATTTTTCACTGTCGCAAAATTTAAATACGAGAGGGATTGCCTTTTCTATAGTAAATTTTTCACAAATTAATTTTTATTGTCGCAAATTTTAAATACGCCAAGGATTGCCTTTTCTATAGTAAATTTTTCAAAAAATAATTTTCTACTGTCGCAAATTTTAATTGCGACAGGGATTGCCTTTTCTATAGTAAATTTTTCAAAAATTAATTTTATACTGTCGCAAATTTTAAATACGCCAGGGATTACCTTTTCTATAGTAAATTTTTCAAAAATTAATTTTATACTGTCGCAAATTTTAATTACGCCAGGGATTGCCTTTTCTATAGTAAATTTTTCAAAATTTAATTTTATACTGTCGCAAATTTTAATTGCGCCAGGGATTGCCTTTTCTATAGTAAATTTTTCAAAAAATAAGTTTTTGCTGTCGCAAATTTTAATTACGCCAGGGATTGCCTTTTCTATAGTAAATTTTTCAAAATTTAATTTTATACTGTCGCAAATTTTAATTGCGCCAGGGATTGCCTTTTCTATAGTAAATTTTTCAAAAAATAATTTTCTACTGTCGCAAATTTTAATTGCGGCAGGGATTGCCATTCCTATAGTAAATTTTTCACAAATTAATTTTTTACTGTCGCAAATTTTAAATTCGCCAGGGATTGCCTTTTCTATAGTAAATTATTCAAAAAATAATTTTTTACTGTCGCATATTTTAAATATGCCAGGGATTGCCTTTTCTATAGTAAATTTTGCAAAAAAATAATTTTTTACTGTCGCAAATTGTAATTGCGCCAGGGATTACCTTTTCTATAGTAAATTTTTCAAAAAATAATTTTTTACTGTCGCAAATTTTAATTACGCCAGGGATTGCCTTTTCTATAGTAAATTTTTCAAAATTTAATTTTATACTGTCCCAAATTTTAATTGCGGCAGGGATTGCCATTCCTATAGTAAATTATTCAAAAAATAATTTTTTACTGTCGCATATTTTAAATATGCCAGGGATTGCCTTTTCTATATTAAATTTTTCAAAAAATAATTTTTTACTGTCGCAAATTTTAATTACGCCAGGGATTGCCTTTTCTATAGTAAATTTTTCAAAAAATAATTTTTAACTGTCGCAAATTTTAATTACGCCAGGGATTGCCTTTTCTATAGTAAATTTTTCAAAAATTAATTTTTTACTGTCGCAAATTTTAAATACGCCAGGGATTGGCGCTTCTATACTAAATTTTTCAAAAATTAATTTTTTACTGTCGAAAATTTTAATTCCGCCAGGGATTGTCTTTTCTATAGTAAATTATTCAAAAAATAATTTTATACTGTCGCAAATTTTAATTGCGCCAGGGATTGCCTTTTCTACAGTAAATTTTTCAAAAAATAATTTTTTACTGTCGCAAATTTTAATTGCGCCAGGGATTGCCTTTTCTACAGTAAATTTTTCAAAAACTAATTTTTTACTGTCGCAAATTTTAAATCCGCCAGGGATTGCCTTTTCTATAGTAAATTATTCAAAAAATAATTCTTTACGGTCGCAAATTTTAATTGCGCCAGGGATTGCCTTTTCTACAGTAAATTTTTCAAAAAATAATTTTTTACTGTCGCAAATTTTAATTACGCCAGGGATTGCCTTTTCTATAGTAAATTTTTCAAAAATTAATTTTATACTGTCGCATATTTTAAATACTCCAGGGATTACCTTTTCTATAGTAATTTTTTCAAAAATTAAGTTTATACTGTCGCAAATTTTAAATCCGCCAGGGATTGCCTCTTCTATAGTAAATTTTGCAAAAAATAATTTTTTATTGTCGCAAATTTTAATTGCGCCAGGGATTGCGTTTTCTATAGTAAATTTTTCACAAATTAATTTTTTATTAAATACGCCAGGGATTGCCTTTTCTATAGTAAATTTTTCAAAAATTAATTTTATACTGTCGCAAATTTTAAATACTCCAGGGATTACCTTTTCTATAGTAATTTTTTCAAAAATTAAGTTTATACTGTCGCAAATTTTAAATACGCCAGGGATTGCCTCTTCTATAGTAAATTTTGCAAAAAATAATTTTTTATTGTCGCAAATTTTAATTGCGCCAGGGATTGCGTTTTCTATAGTAAATTTTTCACAAATTAATTTTTTACTGTCGCAAATTTTAAATACGCCAGGGATTGCCTTTTCTATAGTAAATTATTCAAAAAATAATTTTTTACTGTCGCAAATTTTAAATACGCCAGGGATTGCCTTTTCTATAGTAAATTTTGCAAAAAAATAATTTTTTACTGTCGCAAATCGTAATTGCGCCAGGGATTACCTTTTCTATAGTAAATTTTGCAAAAAATAATTTTTTATTGTCGCAAATTTTAATTGCGCCAGGGATTGCCTTTTCTATAGTAAATTTTTCACAAATTAATTTTTTACTGTCGCAAATTTTAAATACGCCAGGGATTGCCTTTTCTATAGTAAATTATTCAAAAAATAATTTTTTACTGTCGCAAATTTTAAATACGCCAGGGATTGCCTTTTCTATAGTAAATTTTGCAAAAAAATAATTTTTTACTGTCGCAAATTGTAATTGCGCCAGGGATTACCTTTTCTATAGTAAATTTTTCAAAAAATAATTATTTACTTGCGCAAATTTTAATTGCGCCAGGGATTGCCTTTTCTATAGTAAATTTTTCAAGAATTAATTTTTTACTGTCGCAAAATTTAAATCCGCCTGGGATTGCCTTTTCTATAGTAAATTATTCAAAAATAAATTTTTTACTGTCGGAAATTTTAATTGCGCCAGGGATTGCCTTTTATACAGTAAATTTTTCAAAAAATAAATTTCTACTTTCGGAAATTTTAATTGCGCCAGGGATTGCCTTTTCTACAGTAAATTTTTCAAAAAATAGTTTTTTACTGTCGCAAATTTTAATTACGCCAGGGATCGCTTTTCTATAGTAAATTTTTCAAAAAATAATTTTCTACTGTCGCAAATTTTAATTGCCCCAGGGATTGCCTTTTCTACAGTTATTTTTTCAAAAAATAATTTTTTACTGTCGGAAATTTTAAATGCGCCAGGGATTGCCTTTTCTACAGTAAATTTTTCAAAAAATAATTTTTTACTGTCGCAAATTTTAATTGCGCCAGAGATTGCCTTTTCTATAGTAAATTTTTCAAAAAATAGTTTTCTACTGTCGCAAATTTTAATTGCGCCAGGGATTGCCTTTTCTATAGTAAATTTTTCAAAAATTAATTTTATACTGTCGCAAATTTTAAATACGCCAGGGATTACCTTTTGTATAGTAATTTTTTCAAAAATTAAGTTTATACTGTCGCAAATTTTAATTACGCCAGGGATTGCCTTTTCTATAGTAAATTTTTCAAAATTTAATTTTATACTGTCGCAAATTTTAATTGCGCCAGGGATTGCCTTTTCTATAGTAAATTTTTCAAAAAATAAGTTTTTGCTGTCGCAAATTTTAATTACGACAGGGATTGCCTTTTCTATAGTAAATTTTTCAAAATTTAATTTTATACTGTCGCAAATTTTAATTGCGCCAGGGATTGCCTTTTCTATAGTAAATTTTTCAAAAAATAATTTTCTACTGTCGCAAATTTTAATTGCGGCAGGGATTGCCATTCCTATAGTAAATTTTTCACAAATTAATTTTTTACTGTCGCAAATTTTAAATACGCCAGGGATTGCCTTTTCTATAGTAAATTATTCAAAAAATAATTTTTTACTGTCGCATATTTTAAATATGCCAGGGATTGCCTTTTCTATAGTAAATTTTGCAAAAAAATAATTTTTTACTGGCGCAAATTGTAATTGCGCCAGGGATTACCTTTTCTATAGTAAATTTTTCAAAAAATAATTTTTTACTGTCGCAAATTTTAATTACGCCAGGGATTGCCTTTTCTATAGTAAATTTTTCAAAATTTAATTTTATATTGTCCCAAATTTTAATTGCGCCAGGGATTGCCTTTTCTATAGTAAATTTTTCAAAAACTAATTTTTTACTGTCGCAAATTTTAATTACGCCAGGGATTGCCTTTTCTATAGTAAATTTTTCAAAAAATAATTTTTTACTGTCGCAAATTTTAATTACGCCAGGGATTGCCTTTTCTATAGTAAATTTTCCAAAAAATAATTTTTAACTGTCGCAAATTTTAATTACGCCAGGGATTGCCTTTTCTATAGTAAATTTTTCAAAAATTAATTTTTTACTGTCGCAAATTTTAAATACGCCAGGGATTGGCGCTTCTATACTAAATTTTTCAAAAATTAATTTTTTACTGTCGAAAATTTTAATTCCGCCAGGGATTGCCTTTTCTATAGTAAATTATTCAAAAAATAATTTTATACTGTCGCAAATTTTAATTGCGCCAGGGATTGCCTTTTCTATAGTAAATTTTTCAAAAAATAATTTTTTACTGTCGCAAATTTTAATTGCGCCAGGGATTGCCTTTTCTACAGTAAATTTTTCAAAAACTAATTTTTTACTGTCCCAAATTTTATTTACGCCAGGGATTGCCTTTTCTATAGTAAATTTTTCAAAAATTAATTTTATACTGTCGCAAATTTTAAATACGCCAGGGATTGCCTCTTCTATAGTAAATTTTGCAAAAAATAATTTTTTATTGTCGCAAATTTTAATTGCGCCAGGGATTGCCTTTTCTATAGTAAATTTTTCACAAATTAATTTTTTACTGTCGCAAATTTTAAATACGCCAGGGATTGCCTTTTCTATAGTAAATTATTCAAAAAATAATTTTTTACTGTCGCAAATTTTAAATACGCCAGGGATTGCCTTTTCTATAGTAAATTTTGCAAAAAAATAATTTTTTACTGTCGCAAATTGTAATTGCGCCAGGGATTACCTTTTCTATAGTAAATTTTTCAAAAAATAATTATTTACTGTCGCAAATTTTAATTGCGCCAGGGATTGCCTTTTCTATAGTAAATTTTTCAAAAATTAATTTTTTACTGTCGCAAAATTTAAATCCGCCTAGGATTGCCTTTTCTATAGTAAATTATTCAAAAAATAATTTTTTACTGTCGGAAATTTTAATTGCGCCAGGGATTGCCTTTTCTACAGTAAATTTTTCAAAAAATAAATTTCTACTTTCGGAAATTTTAATTGCGCCAGGGATTGCCTTTTCTACAGTAAATTTTTCAAAAAATAATTTTTTACTGTCGCAAATTTTAATTACGCCAGGGATCGCTTTTCTATAGTAAATTTTTCAAAAAATAATTTTCTACTGTCGCAAATTTTAATTGCCCCAGGGATTGCGTTTTCTACAGTTAATTTTTCAAAAAATAATTTTTTACTGTCGGAAATTTTAAATGCGCCAGGGATTGCCTTTTCTACAGTAAATTTTTCAAAAAATAATTTTTTACTGTCGCAAATTTTAATTGC
This sequence comes from Dioctria linearis, assembly GCA_963930735.1. Classification (NCBI taxonomy): domain Eukaryota; kingdom Metazoa; phylum Arthropoda; class Insecta; order Diptera; family Asilidae; genus Dioctria; species Dioctria linearis. Next base: position 129,304 of record CAWVNZ010002325.1, on the reverse strand, counting down.
GCCAGAGATTGCCTTTTCTATAGTAAATTTTTCAAAAATTAATTTTCTACTGTCGCAAATTTTAATTGCGCCAGGGATTGCCTTTTCTATAGTAAATTATTCAAAAAATAATTTTCTACTGTCGCAAATTTTAATTACGCCAGGGATTGCCTTTTCTATAGTAAATTATTCAAAAAATAATTTTTTACTGTCGCAAATTTTAATTGCGCCAGGGATTGCCTTTTCTATAGTAAATTATTCAAAAAATAATTTTTTACTATCGCAAGTTTTAATTGCGCCAGGGATTGCCTTTTCTATAGTAAATTTTTCAAAATTTAATTTTATACTGTCGCAAATTTTAATTGCGCCAGGGATTGCCTTTTCTATAGTAAATTTTTCAAAAAATAATTTTCTACTGTCGCAAATTTTAATTGCGGCAGGGATTGCCATTCCTATAGTAAATTTTTCACAAATTAATTTTTTACTGTCGCAAATTTTAAATACGCCAGGGATTGCCTTTTCTATAGTAAATTATTCAAAAAATAATTTTTTACTGTCGCATATTTTAAATATGCCAGGGATTGCCTTTTCTATAGTAAATTTTGCAAAAAAATAATTTTTTACTGGCGCAAATTGTAATTGCGCCAGGGATTACCTTTTCTATAGTAAATTTTTCAAAAAATAATTTTTTACTGTCGCAAATTTTAATTACGCCAGGGATTGCCTTTTCTATAGTAAATTTTTCAAAATTTAATTTTATATTGTCCCAAATTTTAATTGCGCCAGGGATTGCCTTTTCTATAGTAAATTTTTCAAAAACTAATTTTTTACTGTCGCAAATTTTAATTACGCCAGGGATTGCCTTTTCTATAGTAAATTTTTCAAAAAATAATTTTTTACTGTCGCAAATTTTAATTACGCCAGGGATTGCCTTTTCTATAGTAAATTTTCCAAAAAATAATTTTTAACTGTCGCAAATTTTAATTATGCCAGGGATTGCCTTTTCTATAGTAAATTTTTCAAAAATTAATTTTTTACTGTCGCAAATTTTAAATACGCCAGGGATTGGCGCTTCTATACTAAATTTTTCAAAAATTAATTTTTTACTGTCGAAAATTTTAATTCCGCCAGGGATTGCCTTTTCTATAGTAAATTATTCAAAAAATAATTTTATACTGTCGCAAATTTTAATTGCGCCAGGGATTGCCTTTTCTATAGTAAATTTTTCAAAAAATAATTTTTTACTGTCGCAAATTTTAATTGCGCCAGGGATTGCCTTTTCTACAGTAAATTTTTCAAAAACTAATTTTTTACTGTCCCAAATTTTATTTACGCCAGGGATTGCCTTTTCTATAGTAAATTTTTCAAAAATTAATTTTATACTGTCGCAAATTTTAAATACGCCAGGGATTGCCTCTTCTATAGTAAATTTTGCAAAAAATAATTTTTTATTGTCGCAAATTTTAATTGCGCCAGGGATTGCCTTTTCTATAGTAAATTTTTCACAAATTAATTTTATACTGTCGCAAATTTTAAATACGCCAGGGATTGCCTTTTCTATAGTAAATTATTCAAAAAATAATTTTTTACTGTCGCAAATTTTAAATACGCCAGGGATTGCCTTTTCTATAGTAAATTTTGCAAAAAAATAATTTTTTACTGTCGCAAATTGTAATTGCGCCAGGGATTACCTTTTCTATAGTAAATTTTTCAAAAAATAATTATTTACTGTCGCAAATTTTAATTGCGCCAGGGATTGCCTTTTCTATAGTAAATTTTTCAAAAATTAATTTTTTACTGTCGCAAAATTTAAATCCGCCTAGGATTGCCTTTTCTATAGTAAATTATTCAAAAAATAATTTTTTACTGTCGGAAATTTTAATTGCGCCAGGGATTGCCTTTTCTACAGTAAATTTTTCAAAAAATAATTTTCTACTGTCGCAAATTTTAATTGCCCCAGGGATTGCGTTTTCTACAGTTAATTTTTCAAAAAATAATTTTTTACTGTCGCAAATTTTAATTGCGCCAGAGATTGCCTTTTCTATAGTAAATTTTTCAAAAATTAATTTTCTACTTTCGGAAATTTTAATTGCGCCAGGGATTGCCTTTTCTACAGTAAATTTTTCAAAAAATAATTTTTTACTGTCGCAAATTTTAATTACGCCAGGGATCGCTTTTCTATAGTAAATTTTTCAAAAAATAATTTTCTACTGTCGCAAATTTTAATTGCCCCAGGGATTGCGTTTTCTACAGTTAATTTTTCAAAAAATAATTTTTTACTGTCGGAAATTTTAAATGCGCCAGGGATTGCCTTTTCTACAGTAAATTTTTCAAAAAATAATTTTTTACTGTCGCAAATTTTAATTGCGCCAGAGATTGCCTTTTCTATAGTAAATTTTTCAAAAATTAATTTTCTACTGTCGCAAATTTTAATTGCGCCAGGGATTGCCTTTTCTATAGTAAATTATTCAAAAAATAATTTTCTACTGTCGCAAATTTTAATTACGCCAGGGATTGCCTTTTCTATAGTAAATTATTCAAAAAATAATTTTTTACTGTCGCAAATTTTAATTGCGCCAGGGATTGCCTTTTCTATAGTAAATTATTCAAAAAATAATTTTTTACTATCGCAAGTTTTAATTGCGCCAGGGATTGCCTTTTCTATAGTAAATTTTTCAAAATTTAATTTTATACTGTCGCAAATTTTAATTGCGCCAGGGATTGCCTTTTCTATAGTAAATTTTTCAAAAAATAATTTTCTACTGTCGCAAATTTTAATTGCGGCAGGGATTGCCATTCCTATAGTAAATTTTTCACAAATTAATTTTTTACTGTCGCAAATTTTAAATACGCCAGGGATTGCCTTTTCTATAGTAAATTATTCAAAAAATAATTTTTTACTGTCGCATATTTTAAATATGCCAGGGATTGCCTTTTCTATAGTAAATTTTGCAAAAAAATAATTTTTTACTGGCGCAAATTGTAATTGCGCCAGGGATTACCTTTTCTATAGTAAATTTTTCAAAAAATAATTTTTTACTGTCGCAAATTTTAATTACGCCAGGGATTGCCTTTTCTATAGTAAATTTTTCAAAATTTAATTTTATATTGTCCCAAATTTTAATTGCGCCAGGGATTGCCTTTTCTATAGTAAATTTTTCAAAAACTAATTTTTTACTGTCGCAAATTTTAATTACGCCAGGGATTGCCTTTTCTATAGTAAATTTTTCAAAAAATAATTTTTTACTGTCGCAAATTTTAATTACGCCAGGGATTGCCTTTTCTATAGTAAATTTTCCAAAAAATAATTTTTAACTGTCGCAAATTTTAATTATGCCAGGGATTGCCTTTTCTATAGTAAATTTTTCAAAAATTAATTTTTTACTGTCGCAAATTTTAAATACGCCAGGGATTGGCGCTTCTATACTAAATTTTTCAAAAATTAATTTTTTACTGTCGAAAATTTTAATTCCGCCAGGGATTGCCTTTTCTATAGTAAATTATTCAAAAAATAATTTTATACTGTCGCAAATTTTAATTGCGCCAGGGATTGCCTTTTCTATAGTAAATTTTTCAAAAAATAATTTTTTACTGTCGCAAATTTTAATTGCGCCAGGGATTGCCTTTTCTACAGTAAATTTTTCAAAAACTAATTTTTTACTGTCCCAAATTTTATTTACGCCAGGGATTGCCTTTTCTATAGTAAATTTTTCAAAAATTAATTTTATACTGTCGCAAATTTTAAATACGCCAGGGATTGCCTCTTCTATAGTAAATTTTGCAAAAAATAATTTTTTATTGTCGCAAATTTTAATTGCGCCAGGGATTGCCTTTTCTATAGTAAATTTTTCACAAATTAATTTTATACTGTCGCAAATTTTAAATACGCCAGGGATTGCCTTTTCTATAGTAAATTATTCAAAAAATAATTTTTTACTGTCGCAAATTTTAAATACGCCAGGGATTGCCTTTTCTATAGTAAATTTTGCAAAAAAATAATTTTTTACTGTCGCAAATTGTAATTGCGCCAGGGATTACCTTTTCTATAGTAAATTTTTCAAAAAATAATTATTTACTGTCGCAAATTTTAATTGCGCCAGGGATTGCCCTTTTTCTATAGTAAATTTTTCAAAAATTAATTTTTTACTGTCGCAAAATTTAAATCCGCCTAGGATTGCCTTTTCTATAGTAAATTATTCAAAAAATAATTTTTTACTGTCGGAAATTTTAATTGCGCCAGGGATTGCCCTTTCTACAGTAAATTTTTCAAAAAATAAATTTCTACTTTCGGAAATTTTAATTGCGCCAGGGATTGCCTTTTCTACAGTAAATTTTTCAAAAAATAATTTTTTACTGTCGCAAATTTTAATTACGCCAGGGATCGCTTTTCTATAGTAAATTTTTCAAAAAATAATTTTCTACTGTCGCAAATTTTAATTGCCCCAGGGATTGCGTTTTCTACAGTTAATTTTTCAAAAATAATTTTTTACTGTCGGAAATTTTAAATGCGCCAGGGATTGCCTTTTCTACAGTAAATTTTTCAAAAAATAATTTTTTACTGTCGCAAATTTTAATTGCGCCAGAGATTGCCTTTTCTATAGTAAATTTTTCAAAAATTAATTTTCTACTGTCGCAAATTTTAATTGCGCCAGGGATTGCCTTTTCTATAGTAAATTTTTCAAAAATTAATTTTATACTGTCGCAAATTTTAAGTACGCCAGGGATTAACTTTTCTATAGCAAATTTTTCAAAAATTAAGTTTATACTGTCGCAAATTTTAATTACGCCAGGGATTGCCTTTTCTATAGTAAATTTTTCAAAATTTAATTTTATACTGTCGCAAATTTTAATTGCGCCAGGGATTGCCTTTTCTATAGTAAATTTTTCAAAAAATAAGTTTTTGCTGTCGCAAATTTTAATTACGCCAGGGATTGCCATTCCTATAGTAAATTTTTCACAAATTAATTTTTTACTGTCGCAAATTTTAAATACGCCAGGGATTGCCTTTTCTATAGTAAATTATTCAAAAAATAATTTTTTACTGTCGCATATTTTAAATATGCCAGGATTGCCTTTTCTATAGTAAATTTTGCAAAAAAATAATTTTTTACTGGCGCAAATTGTAATTGCGTCAGGGATTACCTTTTCTATAGTAAATTTTTCAAAAAATAATTTTTTACTGTCGCAAATTTTAATTACGCCAGGGATTGCCTTTTCTATAGTAAATTTCTCAAAATTTAATTTTATACTGTCCCAAATTTTAATTGCACCAGGGATTGCCTTTTCTATAGTAAATTTTTCAAAAACTAATTTTTTACTGTCGCAAATTTTAATTACGCCAGGGATTGCCTTTTCTATAGTAAATTTTTCAAAAAATAATTTTTTACTGTCGCAAATTTTAATTACGCCAGGGATTTCCTTTTCTATAGTAAATTTTTCAAAAAATAATTTTTAACTGTCGTAAATTTTAATTACGCCAGGGATTGCCTTTTCTATAGTAAATTTTTCAAAAATTAATTTTTTACTGTCGCAAATTTTAAATACGCCAGGGATTGCCTCTTATATAGTAAATTTTTCAAAAATTAATTTTTTACTGTCGAAAATTTTAATTCCGCCAGGGATTGCCTTTTCTATAGTAAATAATTCAAAAAATAATTTTATACTGTCGCAAATTTTAATTGCGCCAGGTATTGCCTTTTCTACAGTAAATTTTTCAAAAAATAATATTTTACTGTCGCAAATTTTAATTGCGCCAGGGATTGCCTTTTCTACAGTAAATTTTTCAAAAACTAATTTTTTACTGTCCCAAATTTTATTTACGCCAGGGATTGCCTTTTCTATAGTAAATTTTTCAAAAATTAATTTTATACTGTCGCAAATTTTAAATACGCCAGGGATTGCCTCTTCTATAGTAAATTTTGCAAAAATAATTTTTTATTGTCGCAAATTTTAATTGCGCCAGGGATTGCCTTTTCTATAGTAAATTTTTCACAAATTAATTTTTTACTGTCGCAAATTTTAAATACGCCAGGGATTGCCTTTTCTATAGTAAATTATTCAAAAAATAATTTTTTACTGTCGCAAATTTTAAATACGCCAGGGATTGCCTTTTCTATAGTAAATTTTGCAAAAAAATAATTTTTTACTGTCGCAAATTGTAATTGCGCCAGGGATTACCATTTCTATAGTAAATTTTTCAAAAAATAATTATTTACTGTCGCAAATTTTAATTGCGCCAGGGATTGCCTTTTCTATAGTAAATTTTTCAAAAATTAATTTTTTACTGTCGCAAAATTTAAATCCGCCTGGGATTGCCTTTTCTATAGTAAATTATTCAAAAAATAATTTTTTACTGTCGGAAATTTTAATTGCGCCAGGGATTGCCTTTTCTACAGTAAATTTTTCAAAAATAAATTTCTACTTTCGGAAATTTTAATTGCGCCAGGGATTGCCTTTTCTAAGGTAAATTTTTCAAAAAATAATTTTTTATTGTCGCAAATTTTAATTACGCCAGGGATTGCCTTTTCTATAGTAAATTATTCAAAAAATAATTTTTTACTGTCGCAAATTTTAATTGCGCCAGGTATTGTCTTTTCTATAGTAAATTATTCAAAAAATAATTTTTTACTGTCACAAATTTTAATTGCGCCAGGGTTTGCCTTTTCTATAGTAAATTTTTCATAAAATAATTTTATACTGTCGCAAATTATAATTGCGCCAGGGATTGCCTTTTCTAGAGTAAATTTTGCAAAAAATAATTTTTTGCTCTCGCAAATTTTAATTGCGCCAGGGATTGCCTTTTCTATAGTAAATTTTTCAAAAATTAATTTTTTACTGTGGCAAATTTTAAATCCGCCAGGGATTGCCTTTTCTATAGTAAATTATTCAAAAAATAATTTTTTACTGTCGCAAATTTTAAATCCGCCAGGGATTGCCTTTTCTATAGTAAATTTTTCACAAATTAATTTTTTACTGTCGCAAATTTTAAATACGCCAGGGATTGCCTTTTTTATGGTAAATTTTACAAAAAATAATTTTTTACTGTCGCAAATTTTAATTGCGCCAGGGATTGCCTTTTCTATAGTAAATTTTTCAAAAAATAATTTTTTACTGTCGCAAATTTTAATTACGCCAGGGATTGCCTTTTCTATAGTAAATTTTTCAAAAACTAATTTTTTACTGTCGCAAATTTTAATTACGCCAGGGATTGCCTTTTCTATAGTAAATTTTTCACAAATTAATTTTTTACTGTCGCAAATTTTAAATACGCCAGGGATTGCCTTTTCTACAGTAAATTTTTCAAAAAATCATTTTTTACTGTCGCAAATTGTAATTGCGCCAGGGATTGCCTTTTCTACAGTAAATTTTTCAAAAAATATTTTTTTACTGTCGCAAATTGTAATTGCGCCAGGGATTACCTTTTCTATAGTAAATTTTTCAAAAAATAATTTTTTACTGTCGCAAATTTTAACTACGCCAGGTATTGCCTTTTCTATAGTAAATTTTTCACAAATTAATTTTTTACTGTCGCAATTTGTAATTGCGCCAGGGATTGCCTTTTCTACAGTAATTTTTTCAAAAAATAATTTTTTACTGTCGCAAATTTTAATTACTCCAGGATTTGCCTTTTCTACAGTAAATTTTTCAAAAATTAATTTTTTACTGTCGCAAATATTAAATACGCCAGGGATTGCCTTTTCTATAGTAAATTTTGCAAAAAATAATTTTTTACTGTCGCAAATTTTAATTACGCCAGGGATTGCCTATTCTACAGTAAATTTTTCAAAAAATAATTTTTTACTGTCGCAAATTTTAATTACGCCAGGGATTGCCTTTTCTATAGTAAATGTTTCAAAAATTCATTTTTCACTGTCGCAAAATTTAAATACGACAGGGATTGCCTTTTCTATAGTAAATTTTTCACAAATTAATTTTTATTGTCGCAAATTTTAAATACGCCAGGGATTGCCTTTTCTATAGTAAATTTTTCAAAAAATAATTTTCTACTGTCGCAAATTTTAATTGCGACAGGGATTGCCTTTTCTATAGTAAATTTTTCAAAAATTAATTTTATACTGTCGCAAATTTTAAATACGCCAGGGATTACCTTTTCTATAGTAAATTTTTCAAAAATTAATTTTATACTGTCGCAAATTTTAATTACGCCAGGGATTGCCTTTTCTATAGTAAATTTTTCAAAATTTAATTTTATACTGTCGCAAATTTTAATTGCGCCAGGGATTGCCTTTTCTATAGTAAATTTTTCAAAAAATAAGTTTTTGCTGTCGCAAATTTTAATTACGCCAGGGATTGCCTTTTCTATAGTAAATTTTTCAAAATTTAATTTTATACTGTCGCAAATTTTAATTGCGCCAGGGATTGCCTTTTCTATAGTAAATTTTTCAAAAAATAATTTTCTACTGTCGCAAATTTTAATTGCGGCAGGGATTGCCATTCCTATAGTAAATTTTTCACAAATTAATTTTTTACTGTCGCAAATTTTAAATACGCCAGGGATTGCCTTTTCTATAGTAAATTATTCAAAAAATAATTTTTTACTGTCGCATATTTTAAATATGCCAGGGATTGCCTTTTCTATAGTAAATTTTGCAAAAAAATAATTTTTTACTGTCGCAAATTGTAATTGCGCCAGGGATTACCTTTTCTATAGTAAATTTTTCAAAAAATAATTTTTTACTGTCGCAAATTTTAATTACGCCAGGGATTGCCTTTTCTATAGTAAATTTTTCAAAATTTAATTTTATACTGTCCCAAATTTTAATTGCGCCAGGGATTGCCTTTTCTACGGTAAATTTTTCAAAAAATAATTTTTTACTGTCGCAAATTTTAATTACGCCAGGGATTGCCTTTTCTATAGTAAATTATTCAAAAAATAATTTTTTACTGTCGCAAATTTTAATTGCGCCAGGTATTGTCTTTTCTATAGTAAATTATTCAAAAAATAATTTTTTACTGTCACAAATTTTAATTGCGCCAGGGATTGCCATTTCTATAGTAAATTTTTCATAAAATAATTTTATACTGTCGCAAATTATAATTGCGCCAGGGATTGCCTTTTCTATAGTAAATTTTGCAAAAAATAATTTTTTGCTCTCGCAAATTTTAATTGCGCCAGGGATTGCCTTTTCTATAGTAAATTTTTCAAAAATTAATTTTTTACTGTGGCAAATTTTAAATCCGCCAGGGATTGCCTTTTCTATAGTAAATTATTCAAAAAATAATTTTTTACTGTCGCAAATTTTAAATCCGCCAGGGATTGCCTTTTCTATAGTAAATTTTTCACAAATTAATTTTTTACTGTCGCAAATTTTAAATACGCCAGGGATTGCCTTTTTTATGGTAAATTTTACAAAAAATAATTTTTTACTGTCGCAAATTTTAATTGCGCCAGGGATTGCCTTTTCTATAGTAAATTTTTCAAAAAATAATTTTTTACTGTCGCAAATTTTAATTACGCCAGGGATTGCCTTTTCTATAGTAAATTTTTCAAAAACTAATTTTTTACTGTCGCAAATTTTAATTACGCCAGGGATTGCCTTTTCTATAGTAAATTTTTCACAAATTAATTTTTTACTGTCGCAAATTTTAAATACGCCAGGGATTGCCTTTTCTACAGTAAATTTTTCAAAAAATCATTTTTTACTGTCGCAAATTGTAATTGCGCCAGGGATTGCCTTTTCTACAGTAAATTTTTCAAAAAATATTTTTTTACTGTCGCAAATTGTAATTGCGCCAGGGATTACCTTTTCTATAGTAAATTTTTCAAAAAATAATTTTTTACTGTCGCAAATTTTAACTACGCCAGGGATTGCCTTTTCTATAGTAAATTTTTCACAAATTAATTTTTTACTGTCGCAATTTGTAATTGCGCCAGGGATTGCCTTTTCTACAGTAAATTTTTCAAAAAATAATTTTTTACTGTCGCAAATTTTAATTACTCCAGGATTTGCCTTTTCTACAGTAAATTTTTCAAAAATTAATTTTTTACTGTCGCAAATATTAAATACGCCAGGGATTGCCTTTTCTATAGTAAATTTTGCAAAAAATAATTTTTTACTGTCGCAAATTTTAATTACGCCAGGGATTGCCTATTCTACAGTAAATTTTTCAAAAAATAATTTTTTACTGTCGCAAATTTTAATTACGCCAGGGATTGCCTTTTCTATAGTAAATGTTTCAAAAATTCATTTTTCACTGTCGCAAAATTTAAATACGAGAGGGATTGCCTTTTCTATAGTAAATTTTTCACAAATTAATTTTTATTGTCGCAAATTTTAAATACGCCAGGGATTGCCTTTTCTATAGTAAATTTTTCAAAAAATAATTTTCTACTGTCGCAAATTTTAATTGCGACAGGGATTGCCTTTTCTATAGTAAATTTTTCAAAAATTAATTTTATACTGTCGCAAATTTTAAATACGCCAGGGATTACCTTTTCTATAGTAAATTTTTCAAAAATTAATTTTATACTGTCGCAAATTTTAATTACGCCAGGGATTGCCTTTTCTATAGTAAATTTTTCAAAATTTAATTTTATACTGTCGCAAGTTTTAATTGCGCCAGGGATTGCCTTTTCTATAGTAAATTTTTCAAAAAATAAGTTTTTGCTGTCGCAAATTTTAATTACGCCAGGGATTGCCTTTTCTATAGTAAATTTTTCAAAATTTAATTTTATACTGTCGCCAATTTTAATTGCGCCAGGGATTGCCTTTTCTATAGTAAATTTTTCAAAAAATAATTTTCTACTGTCGCAAATTTTAATTGCGGCAGGGATTGCCATTCCTATAGTAAATTTTTCACAAATTAATTTTTTACTGTCGCAAATTTTAAATACGCCAGGGATTGCCTTTTCTATAGTAAATTATTCAAAAAATAATTTTTTACTGTCGCATATTTTAAATATGCCAGGGATTGCCTTTTCTATAGTAAATTTTGCAAAAAAATAATTTTTTACTGTCGCAAATTGTAATTGCGCCAGGGATTACCTTTTCTATAGTAAATTTTTCAAAAAATAATTTTTTACTGTCGCAAATTTTAATTACGCCAGGGATTGCCTTTTCTATAGTAAATTTTTCAAAATTTAATTTCATACTGTCCCAAATTTTAATTGCGCCAGGGATTGCCTGTTCTATAGTAAATTTTTCAAAAACTAATTTTTTACTGTCGCAAATTTTAATTACGCCAGGGATTGCCTTTTCTATAGTAAATTTTTCAAAAAATAATTTTTTACTGTCGCAAATTTTAATTACGCCAGGGATTGCCTTTTCTATAGTAAATTTTTCAAAAAATAATTTTTAACTGTCGCAAATTTTAATTACGCCAGGGATTGCCTTTTCTATAGTAAATTTTTCAAAAATTAATTTTTTACTGTCGCAAATTTTAAATACGCCAGGGTTTGGCTCTTCTATACTAAATTTTTCAAAAATTAATTTTTTACTGTCGAAAATTTTAATTCCGCCAGGGATTGTCTTTTCTATAGTAAATTATTCAAAAAATAATTTTATACTGTCGCAAATTTTAATTGCGCCAGGGATTGCCTTTTCTACAGTAAATTTTTCAAAAAATAATTTTTTACTGTCGCAAATTTTAATTGCGCCAGGGATTGCCTTTTCTACAGTAAATTTTTCAAAAACTAATTTTTTACTGTCCCAAATTTTATTTACGCCAGGGATTGCCTTTTCTATAGTAAATTTTTCAAAAATTAATTTTATACTGTCGCAAATTTTAAATACGCCAGGGATTGCCTCTTCTATAGTAAACTTTGCAAAAAATAATTTTTTATTGTCGCAAATTTTAAATCCGCCAGGAATTGCCTTTTCTATAGTAAATTTTTCACAAATTAATTTTTTACTGTCGCAAATTTTAAATCCGCCAGGGATTGCCTTTTCTATAGTAAATTATTCAAAAAATAATTCTTTACGGTCGCAAATTTTAATTGCGCCAGGGATTGCCTTTTCTACAGTAAATTTTTCAAAAAATAATTTTTTACTGTCGCAAATTTTAATTACGCCAGGGATTGCCTTTTCTATAGTAAATTTTTCAAAAATTAATTTTATACTGTCGCAAATTTTAAATACTCCAGGGATTACCTTTTCTATAGTAATTTTTTCAAAAATTAAGTTTATACTGTCGCAAATTTTAAATACGCCAGGGATTGCCTCTTCTATAGTAAATTTTGCAAAAAATAATTTTTGATTGTCGCAAATTTTAATTGCGCCAGGGATTGCGTTTTCTATAGTAAATTTTTCACAAATTAATTTTTTACTGTCGCAAATTTTAAATACGCCAGGGATTGCCTTTTCTATAGTAAATTATTCAAAAAATAATTTTTTACTGTCGCAAATTTTAAATACGCCAGGGATTGCCTTTTCTATAGTAAATTTTGCAAAAAAATAATTTTTTACTGTCGCAAATCGTAATTGCGCCAGGGATTACCTTTTCTATAGTAAATTTTGCAAAAAATAATTTTTTATTGTCGCAAATTTTAATTGCGCCAGGGATTGCCTTTTCTATAGTAAATTTTTCACAAATTAATTTTTTACTGTCGCAAATTTTAAATACGCCAGGGATTGCCTTTTCTATAGTAAATTATTCAAAAAATAATTTTTTACTGTCGCAAATTTTAAATACGCCAGGGATTGCCTTTTCTATAGTAAATTTTGCAAAAAAATAATTTTTTACTGTCGCAAATTGTAATTGCGCCAGGGATTACCTTTTCTATAGTAAATTTTTCAAAAAATAATTATTTACTGTCGCAAATTTTAATTGCGCCAGGGATTGCCTTTTCTATAGTAAATTTTTCAAAAATTAATTTTTTACTGTCGCAAAATTTAAATCCGCCTGGGATTGCCTTTTCTATAGTAAATTATTCAAAAATAAATTTTTTACTGTCGGAAATTTTAATTGCCCCAGGGATTGCCTTTTCTACAGTAAATTTTTCAAAAAATAAATTTCTACTTTCGGAAATTTTAATTGCGCCAGGGATTGCCTTTTCTACAGTAAATTTTTCAAAAAATAGTTTTTTACTGTCGCAAATTTTAATTACGCCAGGGATCGCTTTTCTATAGTAAATTTTTCAAAAAATAATTTTCTACTGTCGCAAATTTTAATTGCCCCAGGGATTGCCTTTTCTACAGTTAATTTTTCAAAAAATAATTTTTTACTGTCGGAAATTTTAAATGCGCCAGGGATTGCCTTTTCTACAGTAAATTTTTCAAAAAATAATTTTTTACTGTCGCAAATTTTAATTGCGCCAGAGATTGCCTTTTCTATAGTAAATTTTTCAAAAATAGTTTTCTACTGTCGCAAATTTTAATTGCGCCAGGGATTGCCTTTTCTATAGTAAATTTTTCAAAAATTAATTTTATACTGTCGCAAATTTTAAATACGCCAGGGATTACCTTTTCTATAGTAATTTTTTCAAAAATTAAGTTTATACTGTCGCAAATTTTAATTACGCCAGGGATTGCCTTTTCTATACTAAATTTTTCAAAATTTAATTTTATACTGTCGCAAATTTTAATTGCGCCAGGGATTGCCTTTTCTATAGTAAATTTTTCAAAAAATAAGTTTTTGCTGTCGCAAATTTTAATTACGACAGGGATTGCCTTTTCTATAGTAAATTTTTCAAAATTTAATTTTATACTGTCGCAAATTTTAATTGCGCCAGGGATTGCCTTTTCTATAGTAAATTTTTCAAAAAATAATTTTCTACTGTCGCAAATTTTAATTGCGGCAGGGATTGCCATTCCTATAGTAAATTTTTCACAAATTAATTTTTTACTGTCGCAAATTTTAAATACGCCAGGGATTGCCTTTTCTATAGTAAATTATTCAAAAAATAATTTTTTACTGTCGCATATTTTAAATATGCCAGGGATTGCCTTTTCTATAGTAAATTTTGCAAAAAAATAATTTTTTACTGGCGCAAATTGTAATTGCGCCAGGGATTACCTTTTCTATAGTAAATTTTTCAAAAAATAATTTTTTACTGTCGCAAATTTTAATTACGCCAGGGATTGCCTTTTCTATAGTAAATTTTTCAAAATTTAATTTTATATTGTCCCAAATTTTAATTGCGCCAGGGATTGCCTTTTCTATAGTAAATTTTTCAAAAACTAATTTTTTACTGTCGCAAATTTTAATTACGCCAGGGATTGCCTTTTCTATAGTAAATTTTTCAAAAAATAATTTTTTACTGTCGCAAATTTTAATTACGCCAGGGATTGCCTTTTCTATAGTAAATTTTCCAAAAAATAATTTTTAACTGTCGCAAATTTTAATTACGCCAGGGATTGCCTTTTCTATAGTAAATTTTTCAAAAATTAATTTTTTACTGTCGCAAATTTTAAATACGCCAGGGATTGGCGCTTCTATACTAAATTTTTCAAAAATTAATTTTTTACTGTCGAAAATTTTAATTCCGCCAGGGATTGCCTTTTCTATAGTAAATTATTCAAAAAATAATTTTATACTGTCGCAAATTTTAATTGCGCCAGGGATTGCCTTTTCTATAGTAAATTTTTCAAAAAATAATTTTTTACTGTCGCAAATTTTAATTGCGCCAGGGATTGCCTTTTCTACAGTAAATTTTTCAAAAACTAATTTTTTACTGTCCCAAATTTTATTTACGCCAGGGATTGCCTTTTCTATAGTAAATTTTTCAAAAATTAATTTTATACTGTCGCAAATTTTAAATACGCCAGGGATTGCCTCTTCTATAGTAAATTTTGCAAAAAATAATTTTTTATTGTCGCAAATTTTAATTGCGCCAGGGATTTCCTTTTCTATAGTAAATTTTTCACAAATTAATTTTTTACTGTCGCAAATTTTAAATACGCCAGGGATTGCCTTTTCTATAGTAAATTATTCAAAAAATAATTTTTTACTGTCGCAAATTTTAAATACGCCAGGGATTGCCTTTTCTATAGTAAATTTTGCAAAAAAATAATTTTTTACTGTCGCAAATTGTAATTGCGCCAGGGATTACCTTTTCTATAGTAAATTTTTCAAAAAATAATTATTTACTGTCCCAAATTTTAATTGCGCCAGGGATTGCCTTTTCTATAGTAAATTTTTCAAAAATTAATTTTTTACTGTCGCAAAATTTAAATCCGCCTAGGATTGCCTTTTCTATAGTAAATTATTCAAAAAATAATTTTTTACTGTCGGAAATTTCAATTGCGCCAGGGATTGCCTTTTCTACAGTAAATTTTTCAAAAAATAAATTTCTACTTTCGGAAATTTTAATTGCGCCAGGGATTGCCTTTTCTACAGTAAATTTTTCAAAAAATAATTTTTTACTGTCGCAAATTTTAATTGCGCCAGGGATTGCCTTTTCTACAGTAAATTTTTCAAAAAATAAATTTCTACTGTCGCAAATTTTAATTGCGCCAGGGATTGCCTTTTCTATAGTAAATTTTTCAAAAATTAATTTTATACTGTCGCAAATTTTAAATACGCCAGGGATTACCTTTTCTATAGCAAATTTTTCAAAAATTAAGTTTATACTGTCGCAAATTTTAATTACGCCAGGGATTGCCTTTTCTATAGTAAATTTTTCAAAATTTAATTTTATACTGTCGCAAATTTTAATTGCGCCAGGGATTGCCTTTTCTATAGTAAATTTTTCAAAAAATAAGTTTTTGCTGTCGCAAATTTTAATTACGCCAGGGATTGCCATTCCTATAGTAAATTTTTCACAAATTAATTTTTTACTGTCGCAAATTTTAAATACGCCAGGGATTGCCTTTTCTATAGTAAATTATTCAAAAAATAATTTTTTACTGTCGCATATTTTAAATATGCCCGGGATTGCCTTTTCTATAGTAAATTTTGCAAAAAAATAATTTTTTACTGGCGCAAATTGTAATTGCGCCAGGGATTACCTTTTCTATAGTAAATTTTTCAAAAAATAATTTTTTACTGTCGCAAATTTTAATTACGCCAGGGATTGCTTTTCTATAGTAAATTTCTCAAAATTTAATTTTATACTGTCCCAAATTTTAATTGTACCAGGGATTGCCTTTTCTATAGTAAATTTTTCAAAAACTAATTTTTTACTGTCGCAAATTTTAATTACGCCAGGGATTGCCTTTTCTATAGTAAATTTTTCAAAAAATAATTTTTTACTGTCGCAAATTTTAATTACGCCAGGGATTTCCTTTTCTATAGTAAATTTTTCAAAAAATAATTTTTAACTGTCGTAAATTTTAATTACGCCAGGGATTGCCTTTTCTATAGTAAATTTTTCAAAAATTAATTTTTTACTGTCGCAAATTTTAAATACGCCAGGGATTGCCTCTTCTATAGTAAATTTTTCAAAAATTAATTTTTTACTGTCGAAAATTTTAATTCCGCCAGGGATTGCCTTTTCTATAGTAAATAATTCAAAAAATAATTTTATACTGTCGCAAATTTTAATTGCGCCAGGTATTGCCTTTTCTACAGTAAATTTTTCAAAAAATAATTTTTTACTGTCGCAAATTTTAATTGCGCCAGGGATTGCCTTTTCTACAGTAAATTTTTCAAAAACTAATTTTTTACTGTCCCAAATTTTATTTACGCCAGGGATTGCCTTTTCTATAGTAAATTTTTCAAAAATTAATTTTATACTGTCGCAAATTTTAAATACGCCAGGGATTGCCTCTTCTATAGTAAATTTTGCAAAAAATAATTTTTTATTGTCGCAAATTTTAATTGCGCCAGGGATTGCCTTTTCTATAGTAAATTTTTCACAAATTAATTTTTTACTGTCGCAAATTTTAAATACGCCAGGGATTGCCTTTTCTATAGTAAATTATTCAAAAAATAATTTTTTACTGTCGCAAATTTTAAATACGCCAGGGATTGCCTTTTCTATAGTAAATTTTGCAAAAAAATAATTTTTTACTGTCGCAAATTGTAATTGCGCCAGGGATTACCATTTCTATAGTAAATTTTTCAAAAAATAATTATTTACTGTCGCAAATTTTAATTGCGCCAGGGATTGCCTTTTCTATAGTAAATTTTTCAAAAATTAATTTTTTACTGTCGCAAAATTTAAATCCGCCTGGGATTGCCTTTTCTATAGTAAATTATTCAAAAAATAATTTTTTACTGTCGGAAATTTTAATTGCGCCAGGGATTGCCTTTTCTACAGTAAATTTTTCAAAAAATAAATTTCTACTTTCGGAAATTTTAATTGCGCCAGGGATTGCCTTTTCTACAGTAAATTTTTCAAAAAATATTTTTTTACTGTCGCAAATTTTAATTGCGCCAGGGATTGCCTCTTCTATAGTAAATATTGCAAAAAATAATTTTTTACTGTCGCAAATTTTAATTGCGCCAGGGATTGCCTTTTCTATAGTAAATTTTTCAAAATTTAATTTTATACTGTCGCAAATTTTAAATACGCCAGGAATTGGCTTTTCTATAGTAAATTTTTCAAAAAATAATTTTCTAATGTCGCAAATTTTAATTGCGCCAGGGATTGCCTTTTCTACAGTAAATTTTTCAAAAAATAATTTTTTACTGTCGCAAATTTTAATTACGCCAGTGATTGCCTTATCTATAGTAAATTATTCAAAAATAATTTTTTACTGTCGCAATTTTTAATTGCACCAGGGATTGCCTTTTCTATAGTAAATTTTGCAAAAAATAATTTTTTACTGTCGCAAATTTTAAATCAGCCAGGGATTGCCTTTTCTATAGTAAATTATTCAAAAAATAATATTTTACTGTCGCAAATTTTAATTGCGCCAGGGATTGCATTTTCCATAGTAAATTTTTCAAAAAATAATTTTTACTGTCGCAAATTTTAAATCCGCCAGGGATTGCCTTTTCTACAGTAAATTTTTCAAAAAAAAATTTTTTACTGTCGCAAATTTTAATTACGCCAGGGATTGCCTTTTCTATAGTAAATTTTTCAAAAAATAATTTTCTACTGTCGCAAATTTTAATAGCCCCAGGGATTGCCTTTTCTACAGTTAATTTTTCAAAAAATAATTTTTTACTGTCGGAAATTTTAATTGCGCCAGGGATTGCCTTTTCTAAAGTAAATTTTTCAAAAAATAATTTGTTACTGTCGCAAATTTTAATTGCGCCAGGGATTGCCTTTTCTATAGTAAATTTTTCAAAAAATAATTTTCTACTGTCGCAAATTTTAATTGCGCCAGGGATTGCCTTTTCTATAGTAAGTTTTTCAAAAAATAATTTTCTACTGTCGCAAATTTTAATTGCGCCAGTGATTGCCTTTTCTACAGTAAATTTTTCAAAAAATAATTTTTTACTGTCACAAATTTTATTTACGCCAGGGATTGCCTTTTCTGTAGTAAATTTTGCCAGAAATAATTTTTTACTGTCGCAAATTTTAATTGCGCCAGGGATTGCCTTTTCTACAGTAAATTTTTCAAAAAATAATTTTTTACTGTCGCAAATTTTAATTGCGCCAGGGATTGCCTCTTCTATAGTAAATCTTGCAAAAAATAATTTTTTACTGTCGCAAATTTTAATTGCGCCAGGGATTGCCTTTTCTATAGTAAATTTTTCAAAATTTAATTTTATAGTGTCGCAAATTTTAAATACGCCAGGGATTGCCTTTTCTATAGTAAATTTTTCAAAAAATAATATTCTACTGTCGCAAATTTTAATTGCGCCAGGGATTGCCATTTCTATAGTAAATTATTCAAAAAATAATTTTTTACTTTCGCAAATTTTAATTACGCCAGGGATTGCCTTTTCTATAGTAAATTATTCAAAAATAATTTTTTACTGTCGCAATTTTTAATTGCGCCAGGGATTGCCTTTTCTATAGTAAATTTTGCAAAAAAATATTTTTTACTGTCGCAAATTTTAAATCCGCCAGGGATTGCCTTTTCTATAGTAAATTATTCAAAAAATAATATTTTACTGTCGCAAATTTTAATTGCGCCAGGGATTGCCTTTTCTATAGTAAAGTTTTCAAAATTAATTTTTACTGTCGCAAATTTTAAATCCGCCAGGGATTTTCTTTTCTATAGTAAATTATTCGAAAAATAATTTTTTACTGTCGCAAATTTTAATTGCGCCAGGGATTGCCTTTTCTATAGAAATTTTTTCAAAATTTAATTTTATATTGTCGCAAATTTTAAATACGCCAGGGATTGCCTTTTCTATAGTAAATTATTCAAAAAATAATTTTTTACTGTGGCAGATTTTAATTGCGCCAGGGATTGCCTTTTCTTCAGAAAATTTTTCAAAAAATAATTTTTTACTGTCGCAAATTTTAATTACGCCAGGGATTGCCTTTTCTATAGTAAATTTTTCAAAAAATAATTTTTTACTGTCGCAAATTTTAATTACGCCAGGGATTGCCTTTTCTATAGTAAATTTTTCAAAAAATAATTTTCTACTGTCGCAAATTTTAATTGCGCCAGGGATTGCCTTTTCTACAGTAAATTTTTCAAAAAATAATTTTTTACTGTCGCAAATTTTAATTGCGCCAGGGATTGCCTTTTCTATAGTAAATTTTTCAAAATTTAATTTTATACTGTCGCAAATTTTAAATACGCCAGGGATTGCCTTTTCTATAGTAAATTATTCAAAAAATAATTTTTTACTGTCGCAAATTTTAATTGCGCCAGGGATTGCCTTTTCTATAGTAAATTTTTTCAAAAAATAATTTTATACAGTCGCAAATTTTAATTGCGCCAGGGATTGCCTTTTCTACAGTAAATTTTTCAAAAAATAATTTTTTACGGTCGCAAATTTTAATTACGCCAGGGATTGCCTTTTCTATAGTAAATTATTCAAAAAATAATTTTTTACTGTCGCAAATTTTAATTGCGCCAGGGATTGCCTTTTCTACAGTAAATTTTACAAAAAATAATTTTATACAGTCGCAAATTTTAATTACGCCAGGGATTGCCTTTTCTATAGTGAATTTTTCAAAATTTAATTTTATACTGTCGCAAATTTTGATTGCGCCAAGAATTGCGTTTTCTATAGTAAATTTTTCAAAAAATAATTTTTTACTGTCGCAAATTTTAATTGCGCCAGGGATTGCCTTTTCTACAGTAAATTCTTCAAAAAATAATTTTTTACTGTCGCAAATTTTAATTGCGCCAGGGATTGCCTTTTCTTCAGAAAATTTTTCAAAAAATAATTTTTTACTGTCGCAGATTTTAATTGCGCCAGGGATTGCCTTTTCTTCAGAAAATTTTTCAAAAAATAATTTTTTACTGTCGCAAATTTTAATTACGCCAGGGATTGCCTTTTCTATAGTAAATTTTTCAAAAAATAATTTTTTACTGTCGCAAATTTTAATTACGTCAGGGATTGCCTTTTCTATAGTAAATTATTCAAAAAATAATTTTTTACTGCCGCAAATTTTAATTGCGCCAGGGATTGCCTTTTCTGCAGTAAATTTTTTCAAAAAATAATTTTATACTGTCGCAAATTTTAACTGCGCCAGGGATTGCCTTTTCTACAGTAAATTTTACAAAAAATAATTTTATACAGTCGCAAATTTTAATTACGCCACGGATTGCCTTTTCTATAATAAATTTTTCAAAATTTAATTTTATACTGTCGCAAATTTTGATTGCGCCAAGGATTGCCTTTTCTATAGTAAATTTTTCAAAAAATAATTTTTTACTGTCGCAAATTTTAATTGCGCCAGGGATTGCCTTTTCTACAGTAAATTCTTCAAAAAATAATTTTTTACTGTCGCAAATTTTAACTGCTTCAGGGATTGCCTTTTCTTCAGAAAATTTTTCAAAAAATAATTTTTTACTGTCGCAAATTTTAATTACGCCAGGGATTGCCTTTTCTATAGTAAAGTTTTCAAAAATAATTTTTTACTGTCGCAAATTTTAATTACGCCAGGGATTGCCTTTTCTATAGTAAATTTTTCAAAAAATAATTTTCTACTGTCGCAAATTTTAATTGCGCAAGGGATTGCTTTTCTACAGTAAATTTTTCAAAAAATAATTGTTTACTGTCGCAAATTTTAATTGCGCCAGGGATTGCCTTATCTATAGTAAATTTTTCAAAATTTAATTTTATACTGACGCAAATTTTAAATACGCCAGGGATTGCCTTTTCTATAGTAAATTATTCAAAAAATAATTTTTTACTGCTGCAAATTTTAATTGCGCCAGCGATTGCCTTTTCTACAGTAAATTTTTTCAAAAAATAATTTTATACTGTCGCAAATTTTAATTGCGCCAGGGATTGCCTTTTCTACAGTAAATTTTTCAAAAAATAATTTTTTACTGTCGCAAATTTTAATTGCGCCAGGGATTGCCTTTTCTACAGAAAATTCTTCAAAAAATAATTTTTTACTGTCGCAAATTTTAATTGCGCCAGGGATTGCCTGTTCTACAGTAAATTTTTCAAAAAATAATTTTTTACTGTCGCAAATTTTAATTGCGCCAGGGATTGCCTTTCCTATAGTAAATTTTTCAAAAATTAATTTTCTACCGTCGCAAATTTTAATTGCGCCAGGGTTTGCCTTTTCTACAGTAAATTTTTCAAAAAATAATTTTTCACTGTCGCAAATTTTAATTGCGCCAGGGATTGCCTTTTCTATAGTAACATTTCCAAAATTTAATTTTATACTGTCGCAAATTTTAAATACGCCAGGGATTGCCTTTTCTATAGTAAATTATACAAAAAATAATTTTTTACTGCCGCAAATTTTAATTACGTCAGGGATTGCCTTTTCTATAGTAAATTATTCAAAAAATAATTTTTTACTGCCGCAAATTTTAATTGCGCCAGGGATTGCCTATTCTGCAGTAAATTTTTTCAAAAAATAATTTTATACTGTCGCAAATTTTAACTGCGCCAGGGATTGCCTTTTCTACAGTAAATTTTACAAAAAATAATTTTATACAGTCGCAAATTTTAATTACGCCACGGATTGCCTTTTCTATAATAAATTTTTCAAAATTTAATTTTATACTGTCGCAAATTTTGATTGCGCCAAGGATTGCCTTTTCTATAGTAAATTTTTCAAAAAATAATTTTTTACTGTCGCAAATTTTAATTGCGCCAGGGATTGCCTTTTCTACAGTAAATTCTTCAAAAAATAATTTTTTACTGTCGCAAATTTTAACTGCTTCAGGGATTGCCTTTTCTTCAGAAAATTTTTCAAAAAATAATTTTTTACTGTCACAAATTTTATTTACGCCAGGGATTGCCTTTTCTGTAGTAAATTTTGCCAGAAATAATTTTTTACTGTCGCAAATTTTAATTACGCCAGGGATTGCTTTTCTATAGTAAATTTCTCAAAATTTAATTTTATACTGTCCCAAATTTTAATTGTACCAGGGATTGCCTTTTCTATAGTAAATTTTTCAAAAACTAATTTTTTACTGTCGCAAATTTTAATTACGCCAGGGATTGCCTTTTCTATAGTAAATTTTTCAAAAAATAATTTTTTACTGTCGCAAATTTTAATTACGCCAGGGATTTCCTTTTCTATAGTAAATTTTTCAAAAAATAATTTTTAACTGTCGTAAATTTTAATTACGCCAGGGATTGCCTTTTCTATAGTAAATTTTTCAAAAATTAATTTTTTACTGTCGCAAATTTTAAATACGCCAGGGATTGCCTCTTCTATAGTAAATTTTGCAAAAAATAATTTTTTATTGTCGCAAATTTTAATTGCGCCAGGGATTGCCTTTTCTATAGTAAATTTTTCACAAATTAATTTTTTACTGTCGCAAATTTTAAATACGCCAGGGATTGCCTTTTCTATAGTAAATTATTCAAAAAATAATTTTTTACTGTCGCAAATTTTAAATACGCCAGGGATTGCCTTTTCTATAGTAAATTTTGCAAAAAAATAATTTTTTACTGTCGCAAATTGTAATTGCGCCAGGGATTACCATTTCTATAGTAAATTTTTCAAAAAATAATTATTTACTGTCGCAAATTTTAATTGCGCCAGGGATTGCCTTTTCTATAGTAAATTTTTCAAAAATTAATTTTTTACTGTCGCAAAATTTAAATCCGCCTGGGATTGCCTTTTCTATAGTAAATTATTCAAAAAATAATTTTTTACTGTCGGAAATTTTAATTGCGCCAGGGATTGCCTTTTCTACAGTAAATTTTTCAAAAAATAAATTTCTACTTTCGGAAATTTTAATTGCGCCAGGGATTGCCTTTTCTACAGTAAATTTTTCAAAAAATATTTTTTTACTGTCGCAAATTTTAATTGCGCCAGGGATTGCCTCTTCTATAGTAAATATTGCAAAAAATAATTTTTTACTGTCGCAAATTTTAATTGCGCCAGGGATTGCCTTTTCTATAGTAAATTTTTCAAAATTTAATTTTATACTGTCGCAAATTTTAAATACGCCAGGAATTGGCTTTTCTATAGTAAATTTTTCAAAAAATAATTTTCTAATGTCGCAAATTTTAATTGCGCCAGGGATTGCCTTTTCTACAGTAAATTTTTCAAAAAATAATTTTTTACTGTCGCAAATTTTAATTACGCCAGTGATTGCCTTATCTATAGTAAATTATTCAAAAATAATTTTTTACTGTCGCAATTTTTAATTGCACCAGGGATTGCCTTTTCTATAGTAAATTTTGCAAAAAATAATTTTTTACTGTCGCAAATTTTAAATCAGCCAGGGATTGCCTTTTCTATAGTAAATTATTCAAAAAATAATATTTTACTGTCGCAAATTTTAATTGCGCCAGGGATTGCATTTTCCATAGTAAATTTTTCAAAAAATAATTTTTACTGTCGCAAATTTTAAATCCGCCAGGGATTGCCTTTTCTACAGTAAATTTTTCAAAAAAAAATTTTTTACTGTCGCAAATTTTAATTACGCCAGGGATTGCCTTTTCTATAGTAAATTTTTCAAAAAATAATTTTCTACTGTCGCAAATTTTAATAGCCCCAGGGATTGCCTTTTCTACAGTTAATTTTTCAAAAAATAATTTTTTACTGTCGGAAATTTTAATTGCGCCAGGGATTGCCTTTTCTAAAGTAAATTTTTCAAAAAATAATTTGTTACTGTCGCAAATTTTAATTGCGCCAGGGATTGCCTTTTCTATAGTAAATTTTTCAAAAAATAATTTTCTACTGTCGCAAATTTTAATTGCGCCAGGGATTGCCTTTTCTATAGTAAGTTTTTCAAAAAATAATTTTCTACTGTCGCAAATTTTAATTGCGCCAGTGATTGCCTTTTCTACAGTAAATTTTTCAAAAAATAATTTTTTACTGTCACAAATTTTATTTACGCCAGGGATTGCCTTTTCTGTAGTAAATTTTGCCAGAAATAATTTTTTACTGTCGCAAATTTTAATTGCGCCAGGGATTGCCTTTTCTACAGTAAATTTTTCAAAAAATAATTTTTTACTGTCGCAAATTTTAATTGCGCCAGGGATTGCCTCTTCTATAGTAAATCTTGCAAAAAATAATTTTTTACTGTCGCAAATTTTAATTGCGCCAGGGATTGCCTTTTCTATAGTAAATTTTTCAAAATTTAATTTTATAGTGTCGCAAATTTTAAATACGCCAGGGATTGCCTTTTCTATAGTAAATTTTTCAAAAAATAATATTCTACTGTCGCAAATTTTAATTGCGCCAGGGATTGCCATTTCTATAGTAAATTATTCAAAAAATAATTTTTTACTTTCGCAAATTTTAATTACGCCAGGGATTGCCTTTTCTATAGTAAATTATTCAAAAATAATTTTTTACTGTCGCAATTTTTAATTGCGCCAGGGATTGCCTTTTCTATAGTAAATTTTGCAAAAAAATATTTTTTACTGTCGCAAATTTTAAATCCGCCAGGGATTGCCTTTTCTATAGTAAATTATTCAAAAAATAATATTTTACTGTCGCAAATTTTAATTGCGCCAGGGATTGCCTTTTCTATAGTAAAGTTTTCAAAAATTAATTTTTACTGTCGCAAATTTTAAATCCGCCAGGGATTTTCTTTTCTATAGTAAATTATTCGAAAAATAATTTTTTACTGTCGCAAATTTTAATTGCGCCAGGGATTGCCTTTTCTATAGAAATTTTTTCAAAATTTAATTTTATATTGTCGCAAATTTTAAATACGCCAGGGATTGCCTTTTCTATAGTAAATTATTCAAAAAATAATTTTTTACTGTGGCAGATTTTAATTGCGCCAGGGATTGCCTTTTCTTCAGAAAATTTTTCAAAAAATAATTTTTTACTGTCGCAAATTTTAATTACGCCAGGGATTGCCTTTTCTATAGTAAATTTTTCAAAAAATAATTTTTTACTGTCGCAAATTTTAATTACGCCAGGGATTGCCTTTTCTATAGTAAATTTTTCAAAAAATAATTTTCTACTGTCGCAAATTTTAATTGCGCCAGGGATTGCCTTTTCTACAGTAAATTTTTCAAAAAATAATTTTTTACTGTCGCAAATTTTAATTGCGCCAGGGATTGCCTTTTCTATAGTAAATTTTTCAAAATTTAATTTTATACTGTCGCAAATTTTAAATACGCCAGGGATTGCCTTTTCTATAGTAAATTATTCAAAAAATAATTTTTTACTGTCGCAAATTTTAATTGCGCCAGGGATTGCCTTTTCTATAGTAAATTTTTTCAAAAAATAATTTTATACAGTCGCAAATTTTAATTGCGCCAGGGATTGCCTTTTCTACAGTAAATTTTTCAAAAAATAATTTTTTACGGTCGCAAATTTTAATTACGCCAGGGATTGCCTTTTCTATAGTAAATTATTCAAAAAATAATTTTTTACTGTCGCAAATTTTAATTGCGCCAGGGATTGCCTTTTCTACAGTAAATTTTACAAAAAATAATTTTATACAGTCGCAAATTTTAATTACGCCAGGGATTGCCTTTTCTATAGTGAATTTTTCAAAATTTAATTTTATACTGTCGCAAATTTTGATTGCGCCAAGAATTGCGTTTTCTATAGTAAATTTTTCAAAAAATAATTTTTTACTGTCGCAAATTTTAATTGCGCCAGGGATTGCCTTTTCTACAGTAAATTCTTCAAAAAATAATTTTTTACTGTCGCAAATTTTAATTGCGCCAGGGATTGCCTTTTCTTCAGAAAATTTTTCAAAAAATAATTTTTTACTGTCGCAGATTTTAATTGCGCCAGGGATTGCCTTTTCTTCAGAAAATTTTTCAAAAAATAATTTTTTACTGTCGCAAATTTTAATTACGCCAGGGATTGCCTTTTCTATAGTAAATTTTTCAAAAAATAATTTTTTACTGTCGCAAATTTTAATTACGTCAGGGATTGCCTTTTCTATAGTAAATTATTCAAAAAATAATTTTTTACTGCCGCAAATTTT
Source organism: Dioctria linearis (assembly GCA_963930735.1). NCBI lineage: Eukaryota > Metazoa > Arthropoda > Insecta > Diptera > Asilidae > Dioctria > Dioctria linearis. The sequence goes on along the minus strand of CAWVNZ010002325.1, from coordinate 103,022 downwards.
AATTGCGCCAGGGATTGCCTTTTCTGCAGTAAATTTTTTCAAAAAATAATTTTATACTGTCGCAAATTTTAACTGCGCCAGGGATTGCCTTTTCTACAGTAAATTTTACAAAAAATAATTTTATACAGTCGCAAATTTTAATTACGCCACGGATTGCCTTTTCTATAATAAATTTTTCAAAATTTAATTTTATACTGTCGCAAATTTTGATTGCGCCAAGGATTGCCTTTTCTATAGTAAATTTTTCAAAAAATAATTTTTTACTGTCGCAAATTTTAATTGCGCCAGGGATTGCCTTTTCTACAGTAAATTCTTCAAAAAATAATTTTTTACTGTCGCAAATTTTAACTGCTTCAGGGATTGCCTTTTCTTCAGAAAATTTTTCAAAAAATAATTTTTTACTGTCGCAAATTTTAATTACGCCAGGGATTGCCTTTTCTATAGTAAAGTTTTCAAAAATAATTTTTTACTGTCGCAAATTTTAATTACGCCAGGGATTGCCTTTTCTATAGTAAATTTTTCAAAAAATAATTTTCTACTGTCGCAAATTTTAATTGCGCAAGGGATTGCTTTTCTACAGTAAATTTTTCAAAAAATAATTGTTTACTGTCGCAAATTTTAATTGCGCCAGGGATTGCCTTATCTATAGTAAATTTTTCAAAATTTAATTTTATACTGACGCAAATTTTAAATACGCCAGGGATTGCCTTTTCTATAGTAAATTATTCAAAAAATAATTTTTTACTGCTGCAAATTTTAATTGCGCCAGCGATTGCCTTTTCTACAGTAAATTTTTTCAAAAAATAATTTTATACTGTCGCAAATTTTAATTGCGCCAGGGATTGCCTTTTCTACAGTAAATTTTTCAAAAAATAATTTTTTACTGTCGCAAATTTTAATTGCGCCAGGGATTGCCTTTTCTACAGAAAATTCTTCAAAAAATAATTTTTTACTGTCGCAAATTTTAATTGCGCCAGGGATTGCCTGTTCTACAGTAAATTTTTCAAAAAATAATTTTTTACTGTCGCAAATTTTAATTGCGCCAGGGATTGCCTTTCCTATAGTAAATTTTTCAAAAATTAATTTTCTACCGTCGCAAATTTTAATTGCGCCAGGGTTTGCCTTTTCTACAGTAAATTTTTCAAAAAATAATTTTTCACTGTCGCAAATTTTAATTGCGCCAGGGATTGCCTTTTCTATAGTAACATTTCCAAAATTTAATTTTATACTGTCGCAAATTTTAAATACGCCAGGGATTGCCTTTTCTATAGTAAATTATACAAAAAATAATTTTTTACTGCCGCAAATTTTAATTGCGACAGGGATTGCCTTTTCTTCAGTAAATTTTTTCAAAAAATAATTTTATACTGTCGCAAATTTTAATTGCGCCAGGGATTGCCTTTTCTACAGTAAATTTTTCAAAAAATAATTTTTTACTGTCGCAAATTTTAATTACGCCAGGGATTGCCTTTTCTATAGTAAATTATTCAAAAAATAATTTTTTACTGTCGCAAATTTGAATTGCGCCAGGGATTGCCTTTTCTAAAGTAAATTTTACAAAAAATAATTTTATACAGTCGCAAATTTTAATTACGCCAGGGATTGCCTTTTCTATAGTAAATTTTTCAAAATTTAATTTTATACTGTCGCAAATTTTGATTGCGCCAAGGACTGCCTTTTCTATAGTAAATTTTTCAAAAAATAATTTTTTACTGTCACAAATTTTAATTGCGCCAGGGATTGCCTTTTCTACAGTAAATTCTTCAAAAAATAATTTTTTACTGTCGCAAATTTTAATTGCGCCAGGGATTGCCTGTTCTACAGTAAATTTTTCAAAAAATAATTTTTTATTGTCGCAAATTTTAATTGCGCCAGGGATTGCCTTTCCTATAGTAAATTTTTCAAAAATTAATTTTTTAATGTCGCAAATTTTAATTACGCCAGGGATTGCATTTTCTATAGTAAATTTTTCAAAAAATAATTTTCTACTGTCGCAAATTTTAAAAGCGCCAGGGATTGCCTTCCTACAGTAAATTTTTCAAAAAATAATTGTTTACTGTCGCAAATTTTAATTACGCCAGGGATTGCCTTTTCTATAGTAAATTTTTCAAAATTTAATTTTATACTGTCGCAAATTTTAAATACGCCAGGGATTGCCTTTTCTATAGTAAATTATACAAAAAATAATTTTTTACTGCCGCAAATTTTAATTGCGCCAGGGATTGCCTTTTCTACAGTAAATTTTTGAAAAATTAATTTTTACTGTCGCAAATTTTAATTGCGCCAGGGATTGCCTTTTCTACAGTAAATTTTTCAAAAAATAATTTTTTACTGTCGCAAATTTTAATTGCGCCAGGGATTGCCTTTTCTATAGTAAATTTTTCAAAATTTAATTTTATACTGTCGCAAATTTTAAATACGCCAGGGATTGCCTTTTCTATAGTAAATTATTCAAAAAATAATTTTTTACTGCCGCAAATTTTAATTGCGCCAGTGATTGCGTTTTCTACAGTAAATTTTTTCAAAAAATAATTTTATACTGTCGCAAATTTTAATTGCGCCAGGGATTGCCTTTTCTACAGTAAATTTTACAAAAAATAATTTTATACAGTCGCAAATTTTAATTACGCCAGGGATTGCCTTTTCTATAGTAAATTTTTCAAAATTTAATTTTATACTGTCGCAAATTTTGATTGCGCCAAGGATTGCCTTTTCTATAGTAAATTTTTCAAAAAATAATTTTTTACTGTCGCAAATTTTAATTGCGCCAGGGATTGCCTTTTCTACAGTAAATTCTTCCAAAAATAATTTTTTACTGTCGCAAAATTTAATTGCGCCAGGGATTGCCTGTTCTACAGTAACTTTTTCAAAAAATAATTTTTTACTGTCGCAAATTTTAATTGCTCCAGGGATTGCCTTTCCTATAGTAAATTTTTCAAAAATTAATTTTTTAATGTCGCAAATTTTAATTACGCCAGGGATTGCATTTTCTATAGTAAATTTTTCAAAAAATAATTTTCTACTGTCGCAAATTTTAATTGCGCCAGGGATTGCCTTCCTACAGTAAATTTTTCAAAAAATAATTGTTTACTGTCGCAAATTTTAATTACGCCAGGGATTGCCTTTTCTACAGTAAATTTTTCAAAAATTAATTTTTACTGTCGCAAATTTTAAATACGCCAGGGATTGCCTTTTCTATAATAAATTATTCAAAAAATAATTTTTTACTGTCGCAGATTTTAATTGCGCCAGGGATTGCCTTTTCTTCAGAAAATTTTTCAAAAAATAATTTTTTACTGTCGCAAATTTTAATTACGCCTGGGATTGCCTTTTCTATAGTAAATTTTTCAAAAAATAATTTTTACTGTCGCAAATTTTAATTACGCCAGGGATTGCCTTTTCTACGGTAAATTTTTCAAAAAATAATTTTTTACTGCCGCAAATTTTAATTGCGCCAGGGATTGCCTTTTCTACAGTAAATTTTTTCAAAAAATAATTTTATACTGTCGCAAATTTTAATTGCGCCAGGGATTGCCTTTTCTACAGTAAATTTTACAAAAAATAATTTTATACAGTCGCAAATTTTAATTACGCCAGGGATTGCCTTTTCTATAGTAAATTTTTCAAAATTTAATTTTATACTCTCGCAAATTTTGATTGCGCCAAGGATTGCCTTTTCTATAGTAAATTTTTCAAAAAATAATTTTTTACTGTTGCAAATTTTAATTGCGCCAGGGATTGCCTTTTCTTCAGAAAATTTTTCAAAAAATAATTTTTTACTGTCGCAAATTTTAATTACGCCTGGGATTGCCTTTTCTATAGTAAATTTTTCAAAAAATAATTTTCTACTGTCGCAAATTTTAATTGCGCCAGGGATTGCCTTTTCTACAGTAAATTTTTCAAAAAATAATTTTTTACTGTCGCAAATTTTAATTGCGCCAGGGATTGCCTTTTCTGTAGTAAATTTTTCAAAATTTAATTTTATACTGTTGCAAATTTTAAATACGCCAGGGATTGCCTTTTCTATAGTAAATTATTCAAAAAATAATTTTTTACTGCAGCAAATTTTAATTGCGCCAGGGATTGCCTTTTCTACAGTAAATTTTTTCAAAAAATAATTTTATACTGTCGCAAATTTTAATTGTGCCAGGGATTGCCTTTTCTACAGTAAATTTTACAAAAAATAATTTTATACAGTCGCATATTTTAATTACGCCAGGGATTGCCTTTTCTATAGTAAATTTTTCAAAATTTAATTTTATACTCTCGCAAATTTTGATTGCGCCAAGGATTGCCTTTTCTATAGTAAATTTTTCAAAAAATAATTTTTTATTGTTGCAAATTTTAATTGCGCCAGGGACTGCCTTTTCTACAGTAAATTCTTTAAAAAATAATTTTTTACTGTCGCAAATTTTAATTGCGCCAGGGATTGCCTGTTCTACAGTAAATTTTTCAAAAAATAATTTTTTACTGTCGCAAATTTTAAATGCGCCAGGGATTGCCTTTCCTATAGTAAATTTTTCAAAAATTAATTTCTTAATGTCGCAAATTTTAATTACGCCTGGGATTGCCCTTTCTATAGTAAATTTTTCAAAAAATAATTTTCTACTGTCGCAAATTTTAATTGCGCCAGGGATTGCCTTCCTACAGTAAATTTTTCAAAAAATAATTGTTTACTGTCGCAAATTTTAATTACGCCAGGGATTGCCTTTTCTACAGTAAATTTTTCAAAAATTAATTTTTACTGTCGCAAATTTTAAATCCGCCAGGGATTGCCTTTTCTATAGTAAATTATTCAAAAAATAATTTTTTTACTGTCGCAAATTTTAATTGCGCCAGGGATTGCCTTTTCTATAGAAAATTTTTCAAAATTTAATTTTATATTGTCGCAAATTTTAAATACGTCTGGGATTGCCTTTTCTATAGTAAATTATTCAAAAAATAGTTTTTTACTGTCGCATATTTTAATTGCGCCAGGGATTGCCTTTTCTTCAGAAAATTTTTCAAAAAATAATTTTTTACTGTCGCAAATTTTAATTACGCCAGGGATTGCCTTTTCTATAGTAAATTTTTCAAAAAATAATTTTTTACTGTCGCAAATTTTAATTACGCCAAGGATTGCCTTTTCTATAGTAAATTTTTCAAAAAATAATTTTCTACTGTCGCAAATTTTAATTGCGCCAGGGATTGCCTTTTCTACAGTAAATTTTTCAAAAAATAATTTTTTAATGTCGCAAATTTTAATTGCGCCAGGGATTGCCTTTTCTATAGTAAATTTTTCAAAATTTAATTCTATACTGTCGCAAATTTTAAATACGCCAGGGATTGCCTTTTCTATAGTAAATTATTCAAAAAATAATTTTTTACTGCCGCAAATTTTAATTGCGCCAGGGATTGCCTTTTCTACAGTAAATTTTTTCAAAAAATAATTTTATACTGTCGCAAAATTTAATTGCGCCAGGGATTGCCTTTTCTACAGTAAATTTTTCAAAAAATAATTTTTTACTGTCGCAAATTTTAATTACGCCAGGGATTGCCTTTTCTATAGTAAATTATTCAAAAAATAATTTTTTACTGTCGCAAATTTTAATTGCGCCAGGGATTGCCTTCCTACAGTAAATTTTTCAAAAAATAATTGTTTACTGTCGCAAATTTTAATTACGCCAGGGATTGCCTTTTCTACAGTAAATTTTTCAAAAATTAATTTTTACTGTCGCAAATTTTAAATCCGCCAGGAATTGCCTTTTCTATAGTAAATAATTCAAAAAATAATTTTTTACTGTCGCAAATTTTAATTGCGCCAGGGATTGCCTTTTCTATAGAAAATTTTTCAAAATTTAGTTTTATATTGTCGCAAATTTTAAATACGCCAGGGATTGCCTTTTCTATAATAAATTATTCAAAAAATAATTTTTTACTGTCGCAGATTTTAATTGCGCCAGGGATTGCCTTTTCTTCAGAAAATTTTTCAAAAAATAATTTTTTACTGTCGCAAATTTTAATTACGCCTGGGATTGCCTTTTCTATAGTAAATTTTTCAAAAAATAATTTTTACTGTCGCAAATTTTAATTACGCCAGGGATTGCCTTTTCTACGGTAAATTTTTCAAAAAATAATTTTTTACTGCCGCAAATTTTAATTGCGCCAGGGATTGCCTTTTCTACAGTAAATTTTTTCAAAAAATAATTTTATACTGTCGCAAATTTTAATTGCGCCAGGGATTGCCTTTTCTACAGTAAATTTTACAAAAAATAATTTTATACAGTCGCAAATTTTAATTACGCCAGGGATTGCCTTTTCTATAGTAAATTTTTCAAAATTTAATTTTATACTCTCGCAAATTTTGATTGCGCCAAGGATTGCCTTTTCTATAGTAAATTTTTCAAAAAATAATTTTTTACTGTTGCAAATTTTAATTGCGCCAGGGATTGCCTTTTCTTCAGAAAATTTTTCAAAAAATAATTTTTTACTGTCGCAAATTTTAATTACGCCTGGGATTGCCTTTTCTATAGTAAATTTTTCAAAAAATAATTTTCTACTGTCGCAAATTTTAATTGCGCCAGGGATTGCCTTTTCTACAGTAAATTTTTCAAAAAATAATTTTTTACTGTCGCAAATTTTAATTGCGCCAGGGATTGCCTTTTCTGTAGTAAATTTTTCAAAATTTAATTTTATACTGTCGCAAATTTTAAATACGCCAGGGATTGCCTTTTCTATAGTAAATTATTCAAAAAATAATTTTTTACTGCCGCAATTTTTAATTGCGCCAGGGATTACCTTTTCTACAGTAAATTTTTTCAAAAAATAATTTTATACAGTCGCAAATTTTAATTGCGCCAGGGATTGCCTTTTCTACAGTAAATTTTACAAAAAATAATTTTATACAGTCGCAAATTTTAATTACGCCAGGGATTGCCTTTTCTATAGTAAATTTTTCAAAATTTAATTTTATACTCTCGCAAATTTTGATTGCGCCAAGGACTGCCTTTTCTATAGTAAATTTTTCAAAAAATAATTTTTTACTGTCGCAAATTTTAATTGCGCCAGGGATTGCCTTTTCTACAGTAAATTCTTCAAAAAATAATTTTTTACTGTCGCAAATTTTAATTGCGCCAGGGATTGCCTTTTCTTCAGAAAATTTTTCAAAAAATAATTTTTTACTGTCGCAAATTTTAATTACGCCAGGGATTGCCTTTTCTATAGTAAATTTTTCAAAAAATAATTTTTTACTGTCGCAAATATTAATTACGCCAGGGATTGCCTTTTCTATAGTAAATTTTTCAAAAAATAATTTTCTACTGTCGCAAATTTTAATTGCGCCAGGGATTGCCTTTTCTACAGTAAATTCTTCAAAAAATAATTTTTTACTGTCGCAAATTTTAATTGCGCCAGGGATTGCCTGTTCTACAGTAAATTTTTCAAAAAATAATTTTTTACTCTCGCAAATTTTAATTGCGCCAGGGATTGCCTTTCCTTTAGTAAATTTTTCAAAAATTAATTTTCTACTGTCGCAAATTTTAATTGCGCCAGGGATTGCCTTTTCTACAGTAAATTTTTCAAAAAATAATTTTATACAGTCGCAAATTTTAATTACGCCAGGGATTGCCTTTTCTATAGTAAATTTTTCAAAATTTAATTTTATACTCTCGCAAATTTTGATTGCGCCAAGGACTGCCTTTTCTATAGTAAATTTTTCAAAAAATAATTTTTTACTGTCGCAAATTTTAATTGCGCCAGGGATTGCCTTTTCTACAGTAAATTCTTCAAAAAATAATTTTTTACTGTCGCAAATTTTAATTGCGCCAGGGATTGCCTTTTCTTCAGAAAATTTTTCAAAAAATAATTTTTTACTGTCGCAAATTTTAATTACGCCAGGGATTGCCTTTTCTATAGTAAATTTTTCAAAAAATAATTTTTTACTGTCGCAAATATTAATTACGCCAGGGATTGCCTTTTCTATAGTAAATTTTTCAAAAAATAATTTTCTACTGTCGCAAATTTTAATTGCGCCAGGGATTGCCTTTTCTACAGTAAATTCTTCAAAAAATAATTTTTTACTGTCGCAAATTTTAATTGCGCCAGGGATTGCCTGTTCTACAGTAAATTTTTCAAAAAATAATTTTTTACTCTCGCAAATTTTAATTGCGCCAGGGATTGCCTTTCCTTTAGTAAATTTTTCAAAAATTAATTTTCTACTGTCGCAAATTTTAATTGCGCCAGGGATTGCCTTTTCTACAGTAAATTTTTCAAAAAATAATTTTTCACTGTCGCAAATTTTAATTGCGCCAGGGATTGCCTTTTCTATAGTAACATTTCCAAAATTTAATTTTATACTGTCGCAAATTTTAAATACGCCAGGTATTGCCTTTTCTATAGTAAATTATTCAAAAAATAATTTTTTACTGCCGCAAATTTTAATTGCGCCAGGGATTGCCTTTTCTTCAGTAAATTTTTTCAAAAAATAATTTTATACTGTCGGAAATTTTAATTGCGCCAGGGATTGCCTTTTCTACAGTAAATTTTTCAAAAAATAATTTTTTACTGTCGCAAATTTTAATTACGCCAAGGATTGCCTTTTCTATAGTAAATTATTCAAATAATAATTTTTTACTGTCGCAAATTTGAATTGCGCCAGGGATTGCCTATTCTACAGTAAATTTTTCAAAAAATAATTTTATACAGTCGCAAATTTTAATTACGCCAGGGATTGCCTTTTCTATAGTAAATTTTTCAAAATTTAATTTTATACTGTCGGAAATTTTAACTGCGCCAGGGATTGCCTTTTCTACAGTAAATTTTACAAAAAATAATTTTATACAGTCGCAAATTTTAATTACGCCACGGATTGCCTTTTCTATAATAAATTTTTCAAAATTTAATTTTATACTGTCGCAAATTTTGATTGCGCCAAGGATTGCCTTTTCTATAGTAAATTTTTCAAAAAATAATTTTTTACTGTCGCAAATTTTAATTGCGCCAGGGATTGCCTTTTCTACAGTAAATTCTTCAAAAAATAATTTTTTACTGTCGCAAATTTTAACTGCGCCAGGGATTGCCTTTTCTTCAGTAAATTTTTTCAAAAAATAATTTTATACTGTCGCAAATTTTAATTGCGCCAGGGATTGCCTTTTCTACAGTAAATTTTTCAAACAATAATTTTTTACTGTCGCAAATTTTAATTACGCCAGGGATTGCCTTTTCTATAGTAAATTATTCAAAAAATAATTTTTTACTGTCGCAAATTTGAATTGCGCCAGGGATTGCCTTTTCTAAAGTAAATTTTACAAAAAATAATTTTATACAGTCGCAAATTTTAATTACGCCAGGGATTGCCTTTTCTATAGTAAATTTTTCAAAATTTAATTTTATACTGTCGCAAATTTTGATTGCGCCAAGGACTGCCTTTTCTATAGTAAATTTTTCAAAAAATAATTTTTTACTGTCACAAATTTTAATTGCGCCAGGGATTGCCTTTTCTACAGTAAATTCTTCAAAAAATAATTTTTTACTGTCGCAAATTTTAATTGCGCCAGGGATTGCCTGTTCTACAGTAAATTTTTCAAAAAATAATTTTTTATTGTCGCAAATTTTAATTGCGCCAGGGATTGCCTTTCCTATAGTAAATTTTTCAAAAATTAATTTTTTAATGTCGCAAATTTTAATTACGCCAGGGATTGCATTTTCTATAGTAAATTTTTCAAAAAATAATTTTCTACTGTCGCAAATTTTAAATGCGCCAGGGATTGCCTTCCTACAGTAAATTTTTCAAAAAATAATTGTTTACTGTCGCAAATTTTAATTACGCCAGGGATTGCCTTTTCTACAGTAAATTTTTGAAAAATTAATTTTTACTGTCGCAAATTTTAATTGCGCCAGGGATTGCCTTTTCTACAGTAAATTTTTCAAAAAATAAATTTTTACTGTCGCAAATTTTAATTGCGCCAGGGATTGCCTTTTCTATAGTAAATTTTTCAAAATTTAATTTTATACTGTCGCAAATTTTAAATACGCCAGGGATTGCCTTTTCTATAGTAAATTATTCAAAAAATAATTTTTTACTGCCGCAAATTTTAATTGCGCCAGTGATTGCCTTTTCTACAGTAAATTTTTTCAAAAAATAATTTTATACTGTCGCAAATTTTAATTGCGCCAGGGATTGCCTTTTCTACAGTAAATTTTACAAAAAATAATTTTATACAGTCGCAAATTTTAATTACGCCAGGGATTGCCTTTTCTATAGTAAATTTTTCAAAATTTAATTTTATACTGTCGCAAATTTTGATTGCGCCAAGGATTGCCTTTTCTATAGTAAATTTTTCAAAAAATAATTTTTTACTGTCGCAAATTTTAATTGCGCCAGGGATTGCCTTTTCTACAGTAAATTCTTCCAAAAATAATTTTTTACTGTCGCAAATTTTAATTGCGCCAGGGATTGCCTGTTCTACAGTAACTTTTTCAAAAAATAATTTTTTACTGTCGCAAATTTTAATTGCGCCAGGGATTGCCTTTCCTATAGTAAATTTTTCAAAAATTAATTTTTTAATGTCGCAAATTTTAATTACGCCAGGGATTGCATTTTCTATAGTAAATTTTTCAAAAAATAATTTTCTACTGTCGCAAATTTTAATTGCGCCAGGGATTGCCTTCCTACAGTAAATTTTTCAAAAAATAATTGTTTACTGTCGCAAATTTTAATTACGCCAGGGATTGCCTTTTCTACAGTAAATTTTTCAAAAATTAATTTTTACTGTCGCAAATTTTAAATCCGCCAGGAATTGCCTTTTCTATAGTAAATTATTCAAAAAATAATTTTTTACTGTCGCAAATTTTAATTGCGCCAGGGATTGCCTTTTCTATAGAAAATTTTTCAAAATTTAGTTTTATATTGTCGCAAATTTTAAATACGCCAGGGATTGCCTTTTCTATAATAAATTATTCAAAAAATAATTTTTTACTGTCGCAGATTTTAATTGCGCCAGGGATTGCCTTTTCTTCAGAAAATTTTTCAAAAAATAATTTTTTACTGTCGCAAATTTTAATTACGCCTGGGATTGCCTTTTCTATAGTAAATTTTTCAAAAAATAATTTTTACTGTCGCAAATTTTAATTACGCCAGGGATTGCCTTTTCTACGGTAAATTTTTCAAAAAATAATTTTTTACTGCCGCAAATTTTAATTGCGCCAGGGATTGCCTTTTCTACAGTAAATTTTTTCAAAAAATAATTTTATACTGTCGCAAATTTTAATTGCGCCAGGGATTGCCTTTTCTACAGTAAATTTTACAAAAAATAATTTTATACAGTCGCAAATTTTAATTACGCCAGGGATTGCCTTTTCTATAGTAAATTTTTCAAAATTTAATTTTATACTCTCGCAAATTTTGATTGCGCCAAGGATTGCCTTTTCTATAGTAAATTTTTCAAAAAATAATTTTTTACTGTTGCAAATTTTAATTGCGCCAGGGATTGCCTTTTCTTCAGAAAATTTTTCAAAAAATAATTTTTTACTGTCGCAAATTTTAATTACGCCTGGGATTGCCTTTTCTATAGTAAATTTTTCAAAAAATAATTTTCTACTGTCGCAAATTTTAATTGCGCCAGGGATTGCCTTTTCTACAGTAAATTTTTCAAAAAATAATTTTTTACTGTCGCAAATTTTAATTGCGCCAGGGATTGCCTTTTCTGTAGTAAATTTTTCAAAATTTAATTTTATACTGTCGCAAATTTTAAATACGCCAGGGATTGCCTTTTCTATAGTAAATTATTCAAAAAATAATTTTTTACTGCCGCAAATTTTAATTGCGCCAGGGATTGCCTTTTCTACAGTAAATTTTTTCAAAAAATAATTTTATACTGTCGCAAATTTTAATTGCGCCAGGGATTGCCTTTTCTACAGTAAATTTTACAAAAAATAATTTTATACAGTCGCAAATTTTAATTACGCCAGGGATTGCCTTTTCTATAGTAAATTTTTCAAAATTTAATTTTATACTCTCGCAAATTTTGATTGCGCCAAGGATTGCCTTTTCTATAGTAAATTTTTCAAAAAATAATTTTTTATTATTGCAAATTTTAATTGCGGCAGGGATTGCCTTTTCTACAGTAAATTCTTTAAAAAATAATTTTTTACTGTCGCAAATTTTAATTGCGCCAGGGATTGCCTGTTCTACAGTAAATTTTTCAAAAAATAATTTTTTACTGTCGCAAATTTTAAATGCGCCAGGGATTGCCTTTCCTATAGTAAATTTTTCAAAAATTAATTTCTTAATGTCGCAAATTTTAATTACGCCTGGGATTGCCCTTTCTATAGTAAATTTTTCAAAAAATAATTTTCTACTGTCGCAAATTTTAATTGCGCCAGGGATTGCCTTCCTACAGTAAATTTTTCAAAAAATAATTGTTTACTGTCGCAAATTTTAATTACGCCAGGGATTGCCTTTTCTACAGTAAATTTTTCAAAAATTAATTTTTACTGTCGCAAATTTTAAATCCGCCAGGGATTGCCTTTTCTATAGTAAATTATTCAAAAAATAATTTTTTTACTGTCGCAAATTTTAATTGCGCCAGGGATTGCCTTTTCTATAGAAAATTTTTCAAAATTTAATTTTATATTGTCGCAAATTTTAAATACGTCTGGGATTGCCTTTTCTACAGTAAATTTTTCAAAAAATAATTTTTTAATGTCGCAAATTTTAATTGCGCCAGGGATTGCCTTTTCTATAGTAAATTTTTCAAAATTTAATTCTATACTGTCGCAAATTTTAAATACGCCAGGGATTGCCTTTTCTATAGTAAATTATTCAAAAAATAATTTTTTACTGCCGCAAATTTTAATTGCGCCAGGGATTGCCTTTTCTACAGTAAATTTTTTCAAAAAATAATTTTATACTGTCGCAAAATTTAATTGCGCCAGGGATTGCCTTTTCTACAGTAAATTTTTCAAAAAATAATTTTTTACTGTCGCAAATTTTAATTACGCCAGGGATTGCCTTTTCTATAGTAAATTATTCAAAAAATAATTTTTTACTGTCGCAAATTTTAATTGCGCCAGGGATTGCCTTTTCTACAGTAAATTTTACAAAAAATAATTTTATACAGTCGCAAATTTTAATTACGCCAGGGATTGCCTTTTCTATAGTAAATTTTTCAAAATTTAATTTTATACTCTCGCAAATTTTGATTGCGCCAAGGACTGCCTTTTCTATAGTAAATTTTTCAAAAAATAATTTTTTACTGTCGCAAATTTTAATTGCGCCAGGGATTGCCTTTTCTACAGTAAATTCTTCAAAAAATAATTTTTTACTGTCGCAAATTTTAATTGCGCCAGGGATTGCCTTTTCTTCAGAAAATTTTTCAAAAAATAATTTTTTACTGTCGCAAATTTTAATTACGCCAGGGATTGCCTTTTCTATAGTAAATTTTTCAAAAAATAATTTTTTACTGTCGCAAATATTAATTACGCCAGGGATTGCCTTTTCTATAGTAAATTTTTCAAAAAATAATTTTCTACTGTCGCAAATTTTAATTGCGCCAGGGATTGCCTTTTCTACAGTAAATTCTTCAAAAAATAATTTTTTACTGTCGCAAATTTTAATTGCGCCAGGGATTGCCTGTTCTACAGTAAATTTTTCAAAAAATAATTTTTTACTCTCGCAAATTTTAATTGCGCCAGGGATTGCCTTTCCTTTAGTAAATTTTTCAAAAATTAATTTTCTACTGTCGCAAATTTTAATTGCGCCAGGGATTGCCATTTCTACAGTAAATTTTTCAAAAAATAATTTTTCACTGTCGCAAATTTTAATTGCGCCAGGGATTGCCTTTTCTATAGTAACATTTCCAAAATTTAATTTTATACTGTCGCAAATTTTAAATACGCCAGGTATTGCCTTTTCTATAGTAAATTATTCAAAAAATAATTTTTTACTGCCGCAAATTTTAATTGCGCCAGGGATTGCCTTTTCTTCAGTAAATTTTTTCAAAAAATAATTTTATACTGTCGGAAATTTTAATTGCGCCAGGGATTGCCTTTTCTACAGTAAATTTTTCAAAAAATAATTTTTTACTGTCGCAAATTTTAATTACGCCAAGGATTGCCTTTTCTATAGTAAATTATTCAAATAATAATTTTTTACTGTCGCAAATTTGAATTGCGCCAGGGATTGCCTATTCTACAGTAAATTTTTCAAAAAATAATTTTATACAGTCGCAAATTTTAATTACGCCAGGGATTGCCTTTTCTATAGTAAATTTTTCAAAATTTAATTTTATACTGTCGGAAATTTTGATTGCGCCAAGGATTGCCTTTTCTATAGTAAATCTTTCAAAAAATAATTTTTTACTGTCACAAATTTTAATTGCGCCAGGGATTGCCTTTTCTACAGTAAATTCTTCAAAAAATAATTTTTTACTGTCGCAAATTTTAATTGCGCCAGGGATTGCCTGTTCTACAGTAATTTTTTCAAAAAATAATTTTTTACTGTCGCAAATTTTAATTGCGCCAGGGATTGCCTTTCCTATAGTAAATTTTTCAAAAATTAATTTTTTAATGTCGCAAATTTTAATTACCCCAGGGATTGCATTTTCTATAGTAAGATTTTCAAAAAATAATTTTCTACTGTCGCAAATTTTAATTGCGCCAGGGATTGCCTTCCTACAGTAAATTTTTCAAAAAATAATTGTTTACTGTCGCAAATTTTAATTACGCCAGGGATTGCCTTTTCTACAGTAAATTTTTCAAAAATTAATTTTTACTGTCGCAAATTTTAAATCCGCCAGGGATTGCCTTTTCTATAGTAAATTATTCAAAAAATAATTTTTTACTGCCGCAAATTTTAATTGCGCCAGGGATTGCCTTTTCTACAGTAAATTTTTTCAAAAAATAATTTTATACTGTCGCAAATTTTAATTGCGCCAGGGATTGCCTTTTCTACAGTAAATTTTACAAAAAATAATTTTATACAGTCGCAAATTTTAATTACGCTAGGGATTGCCTTTTCTATAGTAAATTTTTCAAAATTTAATTTTATACTCTCGCAAATTTTGATTGCGCCAAGGATTGCCTTTTCTATAGTAAATTTTTCAAAAAATAATTTTTTACTGTTGCAAATTTTAATTGCGCCAGGGATTGCCTTTTCTACAGTAAATTCTTTAAAAAATAATTTTTTACTGTCGCAAATTTTAATTGCGCCAGGGATTGCCTGTTCTACAGTAAATTTTTCAAAAAATAATTTTTTACTGTCGCAAATTTTAATTGCGCCAGGGATTGCCTTTCCTATAGTAAATTTTTCAAAAATTAATTTCTTAATGTCGCAAATTTTAATTACGCCTGGGATTGCCTTTTCTATAGTAAAATTTTCAAAAAATAATTTTCTACTGTCGCAAATTTTAATTGCGCCAGGGATTGCCTTCCTACAGTAAATTTTTCAAAAAATAATTGTTTACTGTCGCAAATTTTAATTACGCCAGGGATTGCCTTTTCTACAGTAAATTTTTCAAAAATTAATTTTTACTGTCGCAAATTTTAAATCCGCCAGGGATTGCCTTTTCTATAGTAAATTATTCAAAAAATAATTTTTTTACTGTCGTAAATTTCAATTGCGCCAGGGATTGCCTTTTCTATAGAAAATTTTTCACAATTTAATTTTATATTGTCGCAAATTTTAAATACGCCTGGGATTGCCTTTTCTATAGTAAATTATTCAAAAAATAGTTTTTTACTGTCGCATATTTTAATTGCGCCAGGGATTGCCTTTTCTTCAGAAAATTTTTCAAAAAATAATTTTTTATTGTCGCAAATTTTAATTACGCCAGGGATTGCCTTTTCTATAGTAAATTTTTCAAAAAATAATTTTTTACTGTCGCAAATTTTAACTACGCCAAGGATTGCCTTTTCTATAGTAAATTTTTCAAAAAATAATTTTCTACTGTCGCAAATTTTAATTGCGACAGGGATTGCCTTTTCTACAGTAAATTTTTCAAAAAATAATTTTTTAATGTCGCAAATTTTAATTGCGCCAGGGATTGCCTTTTCTATAGTAAATTTTTCAAAATTTAATTCTATACTGTCGCAAATTTTAAATACGCCAGGGATTGCCTTTTTTTTGTATATTATTCAAAAAATAATTTTTTACTGCCGCAAATTTTAATTGCGCCAGGGATTGCCTTTTCTACAGTAAATTTTTTCAAAAATAATTTTATACTGTCGCAAATTTTAATTGCGCCAGGGATTGCCTTTTCTACAGTAAATTTTTCAAAAAATAATTTTTTACTGTCGCAAATTTTAATTACGCCAGGGATTGCCTTTTCTATAGTAAATTATTCAAAAAATAATTTTTTACTGTCGCAAATTTTAATTGCGCCAGGGATTGCCTTTTCTACAGTAAATTTTACAAAAAATAATTTTATACAGTCGCAAATTTTAATTACGCCAGGATTGCCTTTTCTATAGTAAATTTTTCAAAATTTAATTTTATACTCTCGCAAATTTTGATTGCGCCAAGGACTGCCTTTTCTATAGTAAATTTTTCAAAAAATAATTTTTTACTGTCGCAAATTTTAATTGCGCCAGGGATTGCCTTTTCTATAGTAAATTTTTCAAAAAATAATTTTTTACTGTCGCAAATTTTAATTACGCCAAGGATTGCCTTTTCTATAGTAAATTTTTCAAAAAATAATTTTCTACTGTCGCAAATTTTAATTGCGCCAGGGATTGCCTTTTCTACAGTAAATTTTTCAAAAAATAATTTTTTAATGTCGCAAATTTTAATTGCGCCAGGGATTGCCTTTTCTATAGTAAATTTTTCAAAATTTAATTCTATACTGTCGCAAATTTTAAATACGCCAGGTATTGCCTTTTCTATAGTAAATTATTCAAAAAATAATTTTTTACTGCCGCAAATTTTAATTGCACCAGGGATTGCCTTTTCTACAGTAAATTTTTTCAAAAAATAATTTTATATTGTCGCAAATTTTAATTGCGCCAGGGATTGCCTTTTCTACAGTAAATTTTTCAAAAAAATAATTTTTTACTGTCGCAAATTTTAATTACGCCAGGGATTGCCTTTTCTATAGTAAATTATTCAAAAAATAATTTTTTACTGTCGCAAATTTTAATTGCGCCAGGGATTGCCTTTTCTACAGTAAATTTTACAAAAAATAATTTTATACAGTCACAAATTTTAATTACGCCAGGGATTGCCTTTTCTATAGTAAATTTTTCAAAATTTAATTTTATACTCTCGCAAATTTTGATTGCGCCATGGACTGCCTTTTCTATAGTAAATTTTTCAAAAAATAATTTTTTACTTTCGCAAATTTTAACTGCGCCAGGGATTGCCTTTTCTACAGTAAATTCTTCAAAAAATAATTTTTTACTGTCGCAAATTTTAATTGCGCCAGGGATTGCCTTTTCTTCAGAAAATTTTTCAAAAAATAATTTTTTACTGTCGCAAATTTTAATTACGCCAGGGGTTGCCTTTTCTATAGTAAATTTTTCAAAAAATAATTTTTTACTGTCGCAAATTTTAATTACGCCAGGGATTGCCTTTTCTATAGTAAATTTTTCAAAATTTAATTTTATACTGTCGCAAATTTTGATTGCGCCAAGGATTGCCTTTTCTATAGTAAATTTTTCAAAAAATAATTTTTTACTGTCGCAAATTTTAATTGCGCCAGGGATTGCCTTTTCTACAGTAAATTCTTCCAAAAATAATTTTTTGCTGTCGCAAATTTTAATTGCGCCAGGGATTGCCTGTTCTACAGTAACTTTTTCAAAAATAATTTTTTACTGTCGCAAATTTTAATTGCGCCAGGGATTGCCTTTCCTATAGTAAATTTTTCAAAAATTAATTTTTTTATGTCGCAAATTTTAATTACGCCAGGGATTGCATTTTCTATAGTAAATTTTTCAAAAAATAATTTTCTACTGTCGCAAATTTTAATTGCGCCAGGGATTGCCTTCCTACAGTAAATTTTTCAAAAAATAATTGTTTACTGTCGCAAATTTTAATTACGCCAGGGATTGCCTTTTCTACAGTAAATTTTTCAAAATTTAATTTTATACTGGCGCAAATTTTAAATACGCCAGGGATTGCCTTTTCTATAGTAAATTATTCAAAAAATAATTTTTTACTGCTGCAAATTTTAATTGCGCCAGCGATTGCCTTTTCTACAGTAAATTTTTTCAAAAAATAATTTTATACTGTCGCAAATTTTAATTGCGCCAGGGATTGCCTTTTCTACAGTAAATTTTACAAAAAATAATTTTATACAGTCGCAAATTTTAATTACGCCAGGGATTGCCTTTTCTATAGTAAATTTTTCAAAATTTAATTTTATACTGTCGCAAATTTTGATTGCGCCAAGGATTGCCTTTTCTATAGTAAATTTTTCAAAAAATAATTTTTTACTGTCGCAAATTTTAATTGCGCCAGGGATTGCCTTTTCTACAGTAAATTCTTCCAAAAATAATTTTTTGCTGTCGCAAATTTTAATTGCGCCAGGGATTGCCTGTTCTACAGTAACTTTTTCAAAAAATAATTTTTTACTGTCGCAAATTTTAATTGCGCCAGGGATTGCCTTTCCTATAGTAAATTTTTCAAAAATTAATTTTTTAATGTCGCAAATTTTAATTACGCCAGGGATTGCATTTTCTATAGTAAATTTTTCAAAAAATAATTTTCTACTGTCGCAAATTTTAATTGCGCCAGGGATTGCCTTCCTACAGTAAATTTTTCAAAAAATAATTGTTTACTGTCGCAAATTTTAATTACGCCAGGGATTGCCTTTTCTACAGTAAATTTTTCAAAAATTAATTTTTACTGTCGCAAATTTTAAATCCGCCAGGAATTGCCTTTTCTATAGTAAATTATTCAAAAAATAATTTTTTACTGTCGCAAATTTTAATTGCGCCAGGGATTGCTTTTTCTATAGAAAATTTTTCAAAATTTAATTTTATATTGTCGCAAATTTTAAATACGCCTGGGATTGCCTTTTCTATAGTAAATTATTCAAAAAATAATTTTTTACTGTCGCAGATTTTAATTGCGCCAGGGATTGCCTTTTCTTCAGAAAATTTTTCAAAAAATAATTTTTTACTGTCGCAAATTTTAATTACGCCTGGGATTGCCTTTTCTATAGTAAATTTTTCAAAAAATAATTTTTACTGTCGCAAATTTTAATTACGCCAGGGATTGCCTTTTCTATAGTAAATTTTTCAAAAAATAATTTTCTACTGTCGCAAATTTTAATTGCGCCAGGGATTGCCTTTTCTACAGTAAATTTTTCAAAAATAATTTTTTACTGTCGCAAATTTTAATTGCGCCAGGGATTGCCTTTTCTGTAGTAAATTTTTCAAAATTTAATTTTATACTGTCGCAAATTTTAAATACGCCAGGGATTGCCTTTTCTATAGTAAATTATTCAAAAAATAATTTTTTACTGCCGCAAATTTTAATTGCGCCAGGGATTGCCTTTTCTACAGTAAATTTTTTCAAAAAATAATTTTATACTGTCGCAAATTTTAACTGCGCCAGGGATTGCCTTTTCTACAGTAAATTTTACAAAAAATAATTTTATACAGTCGCAAATTTTAATTACGCCAGGGATTGCCTTTTCTATAGTAAATTTTTCAAAATTTAATTTTATATATATATATATATATTTTCAAAAAATAATTTTTTACTGTTGCAAATTTTAATTACGCCAGGGATTGCCTTTTCTACAGTAAATTCTTTAAAAAATAATTTTTTACTGTCGCAAATTTTAATTGCGCCAGGGATTGCCTTTTCTACAGTAAATTTTTCAAAAAATAATTTTTTACTGTCGCAAATTTTAATTGCGCCAGGGATTGCCTTTCCTATAGTAAATTTTTCAAAAATTAATTTCTTAATGTCGCAAATTTTAATTACGCCTGGGATTGCCTTTTCTATAGTAAATTTTTCAAAAAATAATTTTCTACTGTCGCAAATTTTAATTGCGCCAGGGATTACCTTCCTACAGTAAATTTTTCAAAAAATAATTGTTTACTGTCGCAAATTTTAATTACGCCAGGGATTGCCTTTTCTACAGTAAATTTTTCAAAAATTAATTTTTACTGTCGCAAATTTTAAATCCGCCAGGGATTGCCTTTTCTATAGTAAATTATTCAAAAAATAATTTTTTTACTGTCGCAAATTTTAATTGCGCCAGGGATTGCCTTTTCTATACAAAATTTTTCAAAATTTAATTTTATATTGTCGCAAATTTTAAATACGCCTGGGATTGCCTTTTCTATAGTAAATTATTCAAAAAATAGTTTTTTACTGTCGCATATTTTAATTGCGCCAGGGATTGCCTTTTCTTCAGAAAATTTTTCAAAAAATATTTTTTTACTGTCGCAAATTTTAATTACGCCAGGGATTGCCTTTTCTATAGTAAATTTTTCAAAAAATAATTTTTTACTGTCGCAAATTTTAATTACGCCAAGGATTGCCTTTTCTATAGTAAATTTTTCAAAAAATAATTTTCTACTGTCGCAAATTTTAATTGCGCCAGGGATTGCCTTTTCTACAGTAAATTTTTCAAAAAATAATTTTTTAATGTCGCAAATTTTAATTGCGCCAGGGACTGCCTTTTCTATAGTAAATTTTTCAAAATTTAATTTTTTACTGTCGCAAATTTTAAATACGCCAGGGATTGCCTTTTCTATAGTAAATTATTCAAAAAATAATTTTTTACTGTCGCAAATTTTAATTGCGCCAGGGATTGCCATTTCTATAGTAAATTTTTCAAAAAATAATTTTCTACTGTCGCAAGTTTTGATTGCGCCAGGGATTGCCTTTTCTACAGTAAATTTTTCAAAAAATAATTTTTTACTGTCGCAAATTTTAATTACGCCAGGGATTGCCTTTTCTATAGTAAATTTTGCAAAAAATAATTTTTTACTGTCGCAAATTTTAATTGCGCCAGCGATTGCCTTTTCTACAGTAAATTTTTCAAAAAATAATTTTTTACTGTCGCAAATTTTAATTGCGCCAGGGATTGCCCCTTCTATAGTAAATTTTGCAAAAAATAATTTTTTAATGTCGCAAATTTTAATTGCGCCAGGGATTGCCTTTTCTATAGTAAATTTTTCAAAATTTAATTTTATACTGTCGCAAATTTTAAATACGCCAGAGATTGCCTTTTCTATAGTAAATTTTTCAAAAAATAATTTTCTACTGTCGCAAATTTTAATTGCGCCAGGGATTGCCTTTTCTACAGTAAATTTTTCAAAAAATAATTTTTTACTGTCGCAAATTTTAATTACGCCAGGGATTGCCTTTTCTATAGTAAAATATTCAACAAATAATATTTTACTGTCGCAAATTTTAATTGCGCCATGGATTGCCTTTTCTATAGTAAATTTTTCAAAAAATAATTTTTTACTGTCGCAAATTTTAATTGCGCCAGGGATTGCCCCTTCTATAGTAAATTTTGCAAAAAATAATTTTTTAATGTCGCAAATTTTAATTGCGCCAGGGATTGCCTTTTCTATAGTAAATTTTTCAAAATTTAATTTTATACTGTCGCAAATTTTAAATACGCCAGGGATTGCCTTTTCTATAGTAAATTATTCAAAAAATAATTTTTTACTGCCGCAAATTTTAATTGCGCCAGGGATTGCCTTTTCTACAGTAAATTTTTTTAAAAAATAATTTTATACTGTCGCAAATTTTAATTGCGCCAGGGATTGCCTTTTCTACAGTAAATTTTTCAAAAAATAATTTTTTACTGTCGCAAATTTTAATTGCGCCACGGATTGCCTTTTCTATAGTAAATTTTTCAAAAAATAATTTTCTACTGTCGCAAATTTTAATTGCGCCAGGGATTGCCTTTTCTACAGTAAATTTTTCAAAAAATAATTATTTAATGTCGCAAATTTTAATTGCGCCAGGGATTGCCTTTTCTATAGTAAATTTTTCAAAATTTAATTTTGTACTGTCGCAAATTTTAAATACGCCAGGGATTGCCTTTTCTATAGTAAATTATTCAAAAAATAATTTTTTACTGCCGCAAATTTTAATTGCGCCAGGGATTGCCTTTTCTACAGTAAATTTTTTTAAAAAATAATTTTATACTGTCGCAAATTTTAATTGCGCCAGGGATTGCCTTTTCTACAGTAAATTTTTCAAAAAATAATTTTTTACTGTCGCAAATTTTAATTACGCCAGGGATTGCCTTTTCTATAGTAAATTATTCAAAAAATAATTTTTTACTGTCGCAAATTTTAATTGCGCCAGGGATTGCCTTTTCTACAGTAAATTTTACAAAAAATAATTTTATACAGTCGCAAATTTTAATTACGCCAGGGATTGCCTTTTCTATAGTAAATTTTTCAAAATTTAATTTTATACTCTCGCAAATTTTGATTGCGCCAAGGACTGCCTTTTCTATAGTAAATTTTTCAAAAAATAATTTTTTACTGTCGCAAATTTTAATTTCGCCAGGGATTGCCTTCCTACAGTAAATTTTTCAAAAAATAATTTTTTACTGCCGCAAATTTTAATTACGCCAGGGATTGCCTTTTCTACAGTAAATTTTGCAAAAAATAATTTTTTACTGTCGCAAATTTTAATTGCGCCAGGGATTGCCTTTTATATAGTAAATTTTTCAAAATTTAATTTTATACTGTAGCAAATTTTAATTACGCCAGGGATTGCCTTTTCTATAGTAAATTTTTGAAAAAATAATTTTCTACTGTCGCAAATTTTGCCAGGGATTGTCTTCCTACAGTAAATTTTTCAAAAAATAATTGTTTACTTTAGCAAATTTTAATTACGCCAGGGATTGTCTTTTCTACAGTAAATTTTTCAAAAAATAATTTTCTACTGTCGCAAATTTTAATTGCGCCAGGGATTGCCTTTTCTACAGTAAATATTTCAAAAAATAATTTTTTACTGTCGCAAATTTTAATTACGCCAGGGATTGCCTTTTCTATAGTAAATTTTGCAAAAAATAATTTTTTACTGTCGCAAATTTTAATTGCGCCAGCGATTAACTTTTCTACAGTAAATTTTTCAAAAAATAATTTTTTACTGTCGCAAATTTTAATTGCGCCAGGGATTGCCTCTTCTATAGTAAATTTTGCAAAAAATAATTTTTTACTGTCGCAAATTTTAATTGCGCCAGGGATTGCCTTTTCTATAGTAAATTTTTAAAAATTTAATTTTATACTGTCGCAAATTTTAAATACGCCAGAGATTGCCTTTTCTATAATAAATTTTTCAAAAAATAATTTTCTACTGTAGCAAATTTTAATTGCGCCAGGGATTGCCTTATCTACAGTAAATTTTTAAAAAAAATAATTGTTTACTGTCGCAAATTTTAATTACGCCAGGGATTGCCTTTTCTATAGTAAAATATTCAAAAAATAATATTTTACTGTCGCAAATTTTAATTGCGCCATGGATTGCCTTTTCTATAGTAAATTTTTCAAAAATTAATTTTTACTGTCGCAAATTTTAAATCCGCCAGGGATTGCCTTTTCTATAGTAAATTATTCAAAAAATAATTTTTTACTGTCGCAAATTTTAATTGCGCCAGGGATTGCCTTTCTATAGAAAATTTTTCAAAATTGAATTTTATATTGTCGCAAATTTTAAATACGCCAGGGATTGCCTTTTCTATAGTAAATTATTCAAACAATAATTTTCTACTGTCGCAAATTTTAATTGCGCCAGGGATTGCCTTCCTATAGTAAATTTTTCAAAAAATAATTTTTTACTGTCGCAAATTTTAATTACGCCAGGGATTGCCTTTTCTATAGTAAATTTTTCAAAAAATAATTTTCTACTGTCGCAAATTTTAATTGAACCAGGGATTGCCTTTTCTACAGTAAATTTTTCAAAAAATAATTTTTTACTTTCGCAAATTTTAATTGCGCCAGGCATTGCCTTTTCTATAGTAAATTTTTCAAAATTTAATTTTATATTGTCGCAAATTTTAAATATGTCAGGGATTGCCTTTTCTATAGTAAATAATTCAAAAAACAATTTTTTACTGTCGCAAATTTTAATTGCCCCAGGGATTGCCTTTTCTACAGTAAATTTTTTCAAAAAATAATTTTATACTGTCGCAAATTTTAATTGCGCCAGGGATTGCCTTTTCTACAGTAAATTTTTCAAAAAATAATTTTTTACTGTCGCAAATTTTAATTACGCCAGGGGTTGCCTTTTCTATAGTAAATTATTCAAAAAATAATTTTTTATTGTCGCAAATTTTAATTGCGCCAGGGATTGCCTTTTCTACAGTAAATTTTACAAAAAATAATTTTATACTGTCGCAAATTTTAATTACGCCAGGGTTTGCCTTTTCTATAGTAAATTTTTCAAAATTTAATTTTATACTGTCGCAAATTTTAATTGCGCCAGGGATTGCCTTTTCTATAGTAAATTTTTCAAAAAATAATTTTTTACTGTCGCAAATTTTAATTGCGCCAGGGATTGCCTTTTCTACAGTAAATTTTTTCAAAAAATAATTTTATACTGTCGCAAATTATAATTACGCCAGGGGTTGCCTTTTCTATAGTAAATTATTCAAAAAATAATTTTTTACTGTCGCAAATTTTAATTGCGCCAGGGATTGCCTTTTCTACAGTAAATTTTACAAAAAATAATTTTATACTGTCGCAAATTTTAATTACGCCAGGGATTGCCTTTTCTATAGTAAATTTTTCAAAAT
The DNA here is from genome assembly GCA_963930735.1 of Dioctria linearis. Taxonomy (NCBI): domain Eukaryota; kingdom Metazoa; phylum Arthropoda; class Insecta; order Diptera; family Asilidae; genus Dioctria; species Dioctria linearis. The sequence goes on along the minus strand of CAWVNZ010002325.1, from coordinate 78,324 downwards.
TTAATTTTATACTGTCGCAAATTTTAATTGCGCCAGGGATTGACTTTTCTATAGTAAATTTTTCAAAAAATAATTTTGTACTGTCGCAAATTTTAATTGCGCCAGGGATTGCCTTTTCTACAGTAAATTTTTTCAAAAAATAATTTTATACTGTCGCAAATTTTAATTGCGCCAGGGATTGCCTTTTCTACAGTAAATTTTTCAAAAAATAATTTTTTACTGTCCCAAATTTTAATTACGCCATGGATCGCCTTTTCTATAGTAAATTATTCAAAAAATAATTTTTTACTGTCGCAAATTTTAATTGCGCCAGGGATTGCCTTTTCTACAGTAAATTTTACAAAAAATAATTTTATACTGTCGCAAATTTTAATTACGCCAGGGATTGCCTTTTCTATAGTAAATTTTTCAAAATTTAATTTTATACTGTCGCAAATTTTGATTGCGCCAGGGATTGCCTTTTCTATAGTAAATTTTTCAAAAAATAATTTTTTACTGTCGCAAATTTTAATTGCGCCCGGGATTGCCTTTTCTACAGTAAGTTCTTCAAAAAATAATTTTTTACTGTCGCACATTTTAATTGCGCCAGGGATTGCCTTTCCTACAGTAAATTTTTCAAAAAATAATTTTTTACTGTCGCAAATTTTAATTGCGCCAGGGATTGCCTTTTCTATAGTAAATTTTTCAAAAATTAATTTTTTAATGTCGCAAATTTTAATTATGCCAGGGATTGGCTTTTCTATAGTAAATTTTTCAAAAAATAATTTTCTACTGTCGCAAATTTTAATTGCGCCAGGGATTGCCTTCCTACAGTAAATTTTTCAAAAAATTATTTTTACTGTCGCATATTTTAATTACGCCAGGGATTGCCTTTTCTACAGTAAATTTTTCAAAAAATATTTTTCCACTGTCGCAAATTTTAATTGCGCCAGGGATTGCCTTTTCTACAGTTAATTTTTCAAAAAATAATTTTTTACTGTCGGAAATTTTAATTGCGCCAGGGATTGGCTTTTCTACAGTAAATTTTTCAAAAAATAATTTTTTACTGTCGCAAATTTTAATTGCGCCAGGGATTGCCTTTTCTATAGTAAATTTTTCAAAAAATAATTTTCTACTGTCGCAAATTTTAATTGCGCCAGGGATTGCCATTTCTATAGTAAATTTTTCAAAAAATAATTTTCTACTGTCGCAAGTTTTGATTGCGCCAGGGATTGCCTTTCTACAGTAAATTTTTCAAAAAATAATTTTTTACTGTCGCAAATTTTAATTACGCCAGGGATTGCCTTTTCTATAGTAAATTTTGCAAAAAATAATTTTTTACTGTCGCAAATTTTAATTGCGCCAGCGATTGCCTTTTCTACAGTAAATTTTTCAAAAAATAATTTTTTACTGTCGCAAATTTTAATTGCGCCAGGGATTGCCCCTTCTATAGTAAATTTTGCAAAAAATAATTTTTTAATGTCGCAAATTTTAATTGCGCCAGGGATTGCCTTTTCTATAGTAAATTTTTCAAAATTTAATTTTATACTGTCGCAAATTTTAAATACGCCAGAGATTGCCTTTTCTATAGTAAATTTTTCAAAAAATAATTTTCTACTGTCGCAAATTTTAATTGCGCCAGGGATTGCCTTTTCTACAGTAAATTTTTCAAAAAATAATTTTTTACTGTCGCAAATTTTAATTACGCCAGGGATTGCCTTTTCTATAGTAAAATATTCAACAAATAATATTTTACTGTCGCAAATTTTAATTGCGCCATGGATTGCCTTTTCTATAGTAAATTTTTCAAAAATTAATTTTTACTGTCGCAAATTTTAAATCCGCCAGGGATTGCCTTTTCTATAGTAAATTATTCAAAAAATAATTTTTTACTGTCGCAAATTTTAATTGCGCCAGGGATTGCCTTTTCTATAGAAAATTTTTCAAAATTTAATTTTATATTGTCGCAAATTTTAAATACGCCAGGGATTGCCTTTTCTATAGTAAATTATACAAAAAATAATTTTCTACAGTCGCAAATTTTAATTGCGCCAGGGATTGCCTTCCTATAGTAAATTTTTCAAAAAATAATTTTTTACTGTCGCAAATTTTAATTACGCCAGGGATTGCCTTTTCTATAGTAAATTTTTCAAAAAATAATTTTCTACTATCGCAAATTTTAATTGCGCCAGGGGTTGCCTTTTCTACAGTAAATTTTTCAAAGAATAATTTTTTACTGTCGCAAATTTTAATTGCGCAAGGGATTGCCTTTTCTATAGTAAATTTTTCAAAATTTAATTTTATATTGTCGCAAATTTTAAATACGCCAGGGATTGCCTTTCTATAGTAAATTATTCAAAAAACAATTTTTTACTGTCGCAAATTTTAATTGCGCCAGGGTTTGCCTTTTCTACAGTAAATTTTTTCAAAAAATAATTTTATACTCTCGCAAATTTTAATTGCGCCAGGGATTGCCTTTTCTACAGTAAATTTTTCAAAAAATAATTTTTTACTGTCGCAAATTTTAATTACGCCAGGGATTGCCTTTTCTATAGTAAATTATTCAAAAAATAATTTTTTACTGTCGCAAATTTTAATTGCGCCAGGGATTGCCTTTTCTACAGTAAATTTTACAAAAAATAATTTTATACTGTCGCAAATTTTAATTACGCCAGTGATTGCCTTTTCTATAGTAAATTTTTCAAAATTTAATTTTATACTGTCGCAAATTTTAATTGCGCCAGGGATTGCCTTTTCAATAGTAAATTTTTAAAAAATAATTTTCTACTGTCGCAAATTTTAATTGCGCCAGGGATTGCCTTTTCTACAGTAAATTTTTCAAAAAATAATTTTTTACAGTCGCAAATTTTAATTACGCCAGGGATTGCCTTTTCTATAGTAAATTATTCAAAAAATAATTTTTTACTGTCGCAAATTTTAATTGCGCCAGGGATTGCCTTTTCTACAGTAAATTTTACAAAAAATAATTTTATACTGTCGCAAATTTTAATTACGCCAGGGATTGCCTTTTCTATAGTAAATTTTTCAAAATTTAATTTTATACTGTCGCAAATTTTAATTGCGCCAGGGATTGCCTTTTCTATAGTAAATTTTTCAAAAAATAATTTTTTACTGTCGCAAATTTTAATTGCGCCAGGGATTGCCTTTTCTACAGTAAATTCTTCAAAAAATAATTTTCTACTGTCGTAAATTTTAATTGCGCCAGGGATTGCCTTTTCTAGAGTAAATTTTTCAAAAAATAATTTTTTACTGTCGCAGATTTTAATTGCGCCAGGGATTGCCTTTTCTATAGTAAATTTTTCAAAAATTAATTTTTTAATGTCGCAAATTTTAATTACGCCAGGGATTGCCTTTTCTATAGTAAATTTTTCAAAAAATATTTTTCTACTGTCGCAAATTTTAATTGCGCCAGGGATAGCCTTCCTACAGTAAATTTTTCAAAAATTAATTTTTTACTGTCGCAAATTTTAATTACAAGGGATTGCCTTTTCTACAGTAAATCTTTCAAAAAATAATTTTTTACTGTCGCAAATTTTAATTGCGCCAGGGATTGCCTTTTTTATAGTAAATTTTTCAAAAAAAATTTTTTACTCTCGCAAATTTAATTGCGCCAGAGATTGCCTTTTCTACAGTAAATTTTTCAAAAAATAATTTTTTACTGTCGCAAATTTTAATTGCGCCAGGGATTGCCTCTTCTATAGTAAATTTTACAAAAAATAATTTTTTACTGTCGCAAATTTTAATTGCGCCAGGGATTGCCTTTTCTATAGTAAATTTTTCAAAATTTAATTTTATACTGTCGCAAATTTTAAATACGCCAGGGATTGCCTTTTCTATAGTAAATTTTTCAAAAAATAATTTTCTACTGTCGCAAATTTTAATTGCGCCAGGGATTGCCTTTTCTACAGTAAATTTTTCAAAAAATAATTTGTTACTGTCGCAAATTTTAATTACGCCAGGGATTGCCTTATCTATAGTAAATTATTCAAAAAATAATTTTTTACTGTCGCAAATTTTAATTGCGCCAGGGATTGACTTTTCTATAGTAAATTTTTCAAAAAATAATTTTGTACTGTCGCAAATTTTAATTGCGCCAGGGATTGCCTTTTCTACAGTAAATTTTTTCAAAAAATAATTTTATACTGTCGCAAATTTTAATTGCGCCAGGGATTGCCTTTTCTACAGTAAATTTTTCAAAAAATAATTTTTTACTGTCCCAAATTTTAATTACGCCATGGATCGCCTTTTCTATAGTAAATTATTCAAAAAATAATTTTTTACTGTCGCAAATTTTAATTGCGCCAGGGATTGCCTTTTCTACAGTAAATTTTACAAAAAATAATTTTATACTGTCGCAAATTTTAATTACGCCAGGGATTGCCTTTTCTATAGTAAATTTTTCAAAATTTAATTTTATACTGTCGCAAATTTTGATTGCGCCAGGGATTGCCTTTTCTATAGTAAATTTTTCAAAAAATAATTTTTTACTGTCGCAAATTTTAATTGCGCCCGGGATTGCCTTTTCTACAGTAAGTTCTTCAAAAAATAATTTTTTACTGTCGCACATTTTAATTGCGCCAGGGATTGCCTTTCCTACAGTAAATTTTTCAAAAAATAATTTTTTACTGTCGCAAATTTTAATTGCGCCAGGGATTGCCTTTTCTATAGTAAATTTTTCAAAAATTAATTTTTTAATGTCGCAAATTTTAATTATGCCAGGGATTGGCTTTTCTATAGTAAATTTTTCAAAAAATAATTTTCTACTGTCGCAAATTTTAATTGCGCCAGGGATTGCCTTCCTACAGTAAATTTTTCAAAAAATTATTTTTACTGTCGCATATTTTAATTACGCCAGGGATTGCCTTTTCTACAGTAAATTTTTCAAAAAATATTTTTCCACTGTCGCAAATTTTAATTGCGCCAGGGATTGCCTTTTCTACAGTTAATTTTTCAAAAAATAATTTTTTACTGTCGGAAATTTTAATTGCGCCAGGGATTGGCTTTTCTACAGTAAATTTTTCAAAAAATAATTTTTTACTGTCGCAAATTTTAATTGCGCCAGGGATTGCCTTTTCTATAGTAAATTTTTCAAAAAATAATTTTCTACTGTCGCAAATTTTAATTGCGCCAGGGATTGCCATTTCTATAGTAAATTTTTCAAAAAATAATTTTCTACTGTCGCAAGTTTTGATTGCGCCAGGGATTGCCTTTCTACAGTAAATTTTTCAAAAAATAATTTTTTACTGTCGCAAATTTTAATTACGCCAGGGATTGCCTTTTCTATAGTAAATTTTGCAAAAAATAATTTTTTACTGTCGCAAATTTTAATTGCGCCAGCGATTGCCTTTTCTACAGTAAATTTTTCAAAAAATAATTTTTTACTGTCGCAAATTTTAATTGCGCCAGGGATTGCCCCTTCTATAGTAAATTTTGCAAAAAATAATTTTTTAATGTCGCAAATTTTAATTGCGCCAGGGATTGCCTTTTCTATAGTAAATTTTTCAAAATTTAATTTTATACTGTCGCAAATTTTAAATACGCCAGAGATTGCCTTTTCTATAGTAAATTTTTCAAAAAATAATTTTCTACTGTCGCAAATTTTAATTGCGCCAGGGATTGCCTTTTCTACAGTAAATTTTTCAAAAAATAATTTTTTACTGTCGCAAATTTTAATTACGCCAGGGATTGCCTTTTCTATAGTAAAATATTCAACAAATAATATTTTACTGTCGCAAATTTTAATTGCGCCAGGGATTGCCTTTTCTATAGTAAATTATACAAAAAATAATTTTCTACAGTCGCAAATTTTAATTGCGCCAGGGATTGCCTTCCTATAGTAAATTTTTCAAAAAATATTTTTTTACTGTCGCAAATTTTAATTACGCCAGGGATTGCCTTTTCTATAGTAAATTTTTCAAAAAATAATTTTCTACTATCGCAAATTTTAATTGCGCCAGGGGTTGCCTTTTCTACAGTAAATTTTTCAAAGAATAATTTTTTACTGTCGCAAATTTTAATTGCGCAAGGGATTGCCTTTTCTATAGTAAATTTTTCAAAATTTAATTTTATATTGTCGCAAATTTTAAATACGCCAGGGATTGCCTTTCTATAGTAAATTATTCAAAAAACAATTTTTTACTGTCGCAAATTTTAATTGCGCCAGGGTTTGCCTTTTCTACAGTAAATTTTTTCAAAAAATAATTTTATACTCTCGCAAATTTTAATTGCGCCAGGGATTGCCTTTTCTACAGTAAATTTTTCAAAAAATAATTTTTTACTGTCGCAAATTTTAATTACGCCAGGGATTGCCTTTTCTATAGTAAATTATTCAAAAAATAATTTTTTACTGTCGCAAATTTTAATTGCGCCAGGGATTGCCTTTTCTACAGTAAATTTTACAAAAAATAATTTTATACTGTCGCAAATTTTAATTACGCCAGTGATTGCCTTTTCTATAGTAAATTTTTCAAAATTTAATTTTATACTGTCGCAAATTTTAATTGCGCCAGGGATTGCCTTTTCAATAGTAAATTTTTAAAAAATAATTTTCTACTGTCGCAAATTTTAATTGCGCCAGGGATTGCCTTTTCTACAGTAAATTTTTCAAAAAATAATTTTTTACAGTCGCAAATTTTAATTACGCCAGGGATTGCCTTTTCTATAGTAAATTATTCAAAAAATAATTTTTTACTGTCGCAAATTTTAATTGCGCCAGGGATTGCCTTTTCTACAGTAAATTTTACAAAAAATAATTTTATACTGTCGCAAATTTTAATTACGCCAGGGATTGCCTTTTCTATAGTAAATTTTTCAAAATTTAATTTTATACTGTCGCAAATTTTAATTGCGCCAGGGATTGCCTTTTCTATAGTAAATTTTTCAAAAAATAATTTTTTACTGTCGCAAATTTTAATTGCGCCAGGGATTGCCTTTTCTACAGTAAATTCTTCAAAAAATAATTTTCTACTGTCGTAAATTTTAATTGCGCCAGGGATTGCCTTTTCTAGAGTAAATTTTTCAAAAAATAATTTTTTACTGTCGCAGATTTTAATTGCGCCAGGGATTGCCTTTTCTATAGTAAATTTTTCAAAAATTAATTTTTTAATGTCGCAAATTTTAATTACGCCAGGGATTGCCTTTTCTATAGTAAATTTTTCAAAAAATATTTTTCTACTGTCGCAAATTTTAATTGCGCCAGGGATAGCCTTCCTACAGTAAATTTTTCAAAAATTAATTTTTTACTGTCGCAAATTTTAATTACAAGGGATTGCCTTTTCTACAGTAAATCTTTCAAAAAATAATTTTTTACTGTCGCAAATTTTAATTGCGCCAGGGATTGCCTTTTTTATAGTAAATTTTTCAAAAAAAATTTTTTACTCTCGCAAATTTAATTGCGCCAGAGATTGCCTTTTCTACAGTAAATTTTTCAAAAAATAATTTTTTACTGTCGCAAATTTTAATTGCGCCAGGGATTGCCTCTTCTATAGTAAATTTTACAAAAAATAATTTTTTACTGTCGCAAATTTTAATTGCGCCAGGGATTGCCTTTTCTATAGTAAATTTTTCAAAATTTAATTTTATACTGTCGCAAATTTTAAATACGCCAGGGATTGCCTTTTCTATAGTAAATTTTTCAAAAAATAATTTTCTACTGTCGCAAATTTTAATTGCGCCAGGGATTGCCTTTTCTACAGTAAATTTTTCAAAAAATAATTTGTTACTGTCGCAAATTTTAATTACGCCAGGGATTGCCTTATCTATAGTAAATTATTCAAAAAATAATTTTTTACTGTCGCAAATTTTAATTGCGCCATGGATTGCCTTTTCTACAGTAAATTTTACAAAAAATAATTTTATACTGTCGCAAATTTTAATTACGCCAGGGATTGCCTTTTCTATAGTAAATTTTTCAAAATTTAATTTTATACTGTCGCAAATTTTAATTGCGCCAGGGATTGCCTTTTCTATAGTAAATTTTTCAAAAAATAATTTTTTACTGTCGCAAATTTTAATTGCGCCAGGGATTGCCTTTTCTACAGTAAATTCTTCAAGAAATAATTTTTTACTGTCGTAAATTTTAATTGCGCCAGGGATTGCCTTTTCTACAGTAAATTTTTCAAAAACTAATTTTTTACTGTCGCAGATTTTAATTGCGCCAGGGATTGCCTTTTCTATAGTAAATTTTTCAAAAATTAATTTTTTAATGTCGCAAATTTTAATTACGCCAGGGATTGCCTTTTCTATAGTAAATTTTTCAAAAAATATTTTTCTACTGTCGCAAAATTTAATTGCGCCAGAGATGGCCTTCCTGCAGTAAATTTTTCAAAAATTAATTTTTTACTGTCGCAAATTTTAATTACACCAGGGATTGCCTTTTCTACAGTAAATCTTTCAAAAAATAATTTTTTACTGTCGCAAATTTTAATTGCGCCAGGGATTGCCTTTTCTATAGTAAATTTTTCAAAAAAAATTTTCTACTGTCGCAAATTTTAATTGCGCTAGGGATTGCCTTTTCTACAGTTAATTTTTCAAAAAATAATTTTTTACTTTCGGAAATTTTAATTGCGTCAGGGATTGCCTTTTCTACAGTAAATTTTTCAAAAAATAATTGTTTACTGTCGCAAATTTTAATTGCGCCAGGGATTGCCTTTCCTATAGTAAATTTTTCAAAAAATAATTTTCTACTGTCGCAAATTTTAATTGCGCCAGGGATTGCCTTTTCTATAGTAAATTTTTCAAAAAATAATTTTCTACTGTCGCAAATTTTAATTGCGCCAGGGATTGCCTTTTCTACAGTAAATTTTTCAAAAAATAATTTTTTACAGTCGCAAATTTTAATTACGCCAGGGATTGCCTTTTCTATAGTAAATTTTGCAAAAAATAATTTTTTACTGTCGCAAATTTTAATTGCGCCAGGGATTGCCTTTTCTACAGTAAATTTTTCAAAAAATAATTTTTTACTGTCGCAAATTTTAATTGCGCCAGGGATTGCCTCTTCTATAGTAAATTTTACAAAAAATAATTTTTTACTGTCGCAAATTTTAATTGCGCCAGGGATTGCCTTTTCTATAGTAAATTTTTCAAAATTTAATTTTATATTGTCGCAAATTTTAAATACGCCAGGGATTGCCTTTTCTATAGTAAATTTTTCAAAAAATAATTTTCTACTGTCGCAAATTTTAATTGCGCCAGGGATTGCCTTTTCTATAGTAAATTTTTCAAAAAAAATTTTCTACTGTCGCAAAATTTAATTGCGCCAGGGATTGCCTTTTCTACAGTTAATTTTTCAAAAAATAATTTTTTACTGTCGGAAATTTTAATTGCGTCAGGGATTGCCTTTTCTACAGTAAATTTTTCAAAAAATAATTGTTTACTGTCGCAAATTTTAATTGCGCCAGGGATTGCCTTTCCTATAGTAAATTTTTCAAAAAATAATTTTCTACTGTCGCAAATTTTAATTGCGCCAGGGATTGTCTTTTCTATAGTAAATTTTTCAAAAAATAATTTTCTACTGTCGCAAATTTTAATTGCGCCAGGGATTGCCTTTTCTACAGTAAATTATTCAAAAAATAATTTTTGACTGTCGCAATTTTTAATTGCGCCAGGGATTGCCTTTTCTATAGTAAATTTTGCCAAAAATAATTTTTTACTGCCACAAATTTTAAATCCGCCAGGGATTGCCTTTTCGATAGTAAATTATTCAAAAAATAATATTTTATTGTCGCAAATTTTAATTGCGCCATGGATTGCCTTTTCTATAGTAAATTTTTCAAAAATTAATTTTTACTGTCGCAAATTTTAAATCCGCCAGGGATTGCCATTTCTATAGTAAATTATTCAAAAAATAATTTTTTACTGTCGCAAATTTTAATTTCGCCAGGGATTGCCTTTTCTATAGAAAATTTTTCAAAATTTAATTTTATATTGTCGCAAATTTTAAATACGCCAGGGATTGCCTTTTCTATTTTAAATTATTCAAAAAATAATTTTTACTGTCGCAGATTTTAATTGCGCCAGGGATTGCCTTTTCTTCAGTAAATTTTTCAAAAAACTAATTTTTTAATGTCGCAAATTTTAATTGCGCCATGGATTTCCTTTTCTATAGTAAATTTTTCAAAATTTAATTTTATACTGTCGCAAATTTTAATTGCGCCGGGGATTGCCTTTTCTACAGTAAATTTTTCAAAAAATAATTTTATACTGTCGCAAATTTTAATTACGCCAGGGATTGCCTTTTCTATAGTAAATTATTCAAAAAATAATTTTTTACTGTCGCAAATTTTAATTGCGCCAGGGATCGCCTTTTCTACAGTAAATTTTTTCAAAAATTAATTTTTTATTGTCGCAAATTTTAAATACGCCAGGGATTGCCTTTTCTATAGTAAATTTTTCAAAAAAATAATTTTTTACTGTCGCAAATTTTAATTACGCCAGGGATTGCCTTTTCTATAGTAAATTTTTCAAAATTTAATTTTATACTGTCGCAAATTTTAACTGCGCCAGGGATTGCCTTTTCTATAGTAAATTTTTCAAAATTTAATTTTATACTGTCGCAAATTTTAATTGCGCCAGGGATTGCCTTTTCTATAGTAAATTTTGCAAAAAAATAATTTTTTACTGTCGCAAATTTTAATTGCGCCAGGGATTGCCTTTTCTACAGTAAATTCTTCAAAAAATAATTTTTTACTGTCGCAAATTTTAATTGCGCCAGGGATTGCTTTTTCTACAGTAAATTTTTCAAAAAATAATTTTTTACTGTCGCAGATTTTAATTGCGCCAGGGATTGCCTTTTCTATAGTAAATTTTTCCAAAATTAATTTTTAATGTCGCAAATTTTAATTACGCCAGGGATTGCCTTTTCTATAGTAAATTTTTCAAAAAATATTTTTCTACTGTCGCAAATTTTAATTGCGCCAGGGATTGCCTTCCTACAGTAAATTTCCAAAAATTAATTTTTTACTGTCGCAAATTTTAATTACACCAGGGATTGCCTTTTCTACAGTAAATTTTTCAAAAAATAACTGTTTACTGTCGCAAATTTTAATTGCGCCAGGGATTGCCTTTCCTATAGTAAATTTTTCAAAAAATAATTTTCTACTGTCGCAAATTTTAATTGCGCCAGGGATTTCCTTTTCTATAGTAAATTTTTCAAAAAATAATTTTCTACTGTCGCAAATTTTAATTGCGCCAGGGATTGCCTTTTCTACAGTAAATTTTTCAAAAAATATTTTTTTACAGTCGCAAATTTTAATTACGCCAGGGATTGCCTTTTCTATAGTAAATTTTGCAAAAAATAATTTTTTACTGTCGCAAATTTTAATTGCGCCAGGGATTGCCTTTTCTACAGTAAATTTTTCAAAAAATAATTTTTTACTGTCGCAAATTTTAATTGCGCCAGGGATTCCCTCTTCTATAGTAAATTTTACAAAAAATAATTTTTTTACTGTCGCAAATTTTAATTGCGCCAGGGATTGCCTTTTCTATAGTAAATTTTTCAAAATTTAATTTTATACTGTCGCAAATTTTAAATACGCCAGGGATTGCCTTTTCTATAGTAAATTTTTCAAAAAATAATTTTTTATTGTCGCAAATTTTAATTACGCCAGGGATTGCCTTTTCTATAGTAAATTTTTCAAAATTTAATTTTATACTGTCGCAAATTTTAATTGCGCCAGGGATTGCCTTTTCTATAGTAAATTCTTCAAAATTTAATTTTATACTGTCGCAAATTTTAATTGCGCCAGGGATTGCCTTTTCTATAGTAAATTTTGCAAAAAAAATAATTTTTTACAGTCGCAAATTTTAATTGCGCCAGGGATTGCCTTTTCTACAGTAAATTCTTCAAAAAATAATTTTTTACCGTCGCAAATTTTAATTGCGCCAGGGATTGCCTTTTCTACAGTAAATTTTTCAAAAAATAATTTTTTACTGTCGCAGATTTTAATTGCGCCAGGGATTGCCTTTTCTATAGTAAATCTTTCAAAAAATAATTTTTTACTGTCGCAAATTTTAATTGCGCCAGGGATTGCCTTTTCTATAGTAAATTTTTCAAAAAATAATTTTCTACTGTCGCAAATTTTAATTGCGCCAGGGATTGCCTTTTCTACAGTTAATTTTTCAAAAAATAATTTTTTACTGTCGGAAATTTTAATTGCGCCAGGGATTGGCTTTTCTACAGTAAATTTTTCAAAAAAATAATTTTTTACTGTCGCAAATTTTAATTGCGCCAGGGATTGCCTTTTCTATAGTAAATTTTTCAAAAAATAATTTTCTACTGTCGCAAATTTTAATTGCGCCAGGGATTGCCATTTCTATAGTAAATTTTTCAAAAAATAATTTTCTACTGTCGCAAGTTTTGATTGCGCCAGGGATTGCCTTTTCTACAGTAAATTTTTCAAAAAATAATTTTTTACTGTCGCAAATTTTAATTACGCCAGGGATTGCCTTTTCTATAGTAAATTTTGCAAAAAATAATTTTTTACTGTCGCAAATTTTAATTGCGCCAGCGATTGCCTTTTCTACAGTAAATTTTTCAAAAAATAATTTTTTACTGTCGCAAATTTTAATTGCGCCAGGGATTGCCCCTTCTATAGTAAATTTTGCAAAAAATAATTTTTTAATGTCGCAAATTTTAATTGCGCCAGGGATTGCCTTTTCTATAGTAAATTTTTCAAAATTTAATTTTATACTGTCGCAAATTTTAAATACGCCAGAGATTGCCTTTTCTATAGTAAATTTTTCAAAAAATAATTTTCTACTGTCGCAAATTTTAATTGCGCCAGGGATTGCCTTTTCTACAGTAAATTTTTCAAAAAATAATTTTTTACTGTCGCAAATTTTAATTGCGCCAGGGATTGCCTTCCTATAGTAAATTTTTCAAAAAATAATTTTTTACTGTCGCAAATTTTAAATACGCCAGGGATTGCCTTTTCTATAGTAAATTATACAAAAAATAATTTTCTACTGTCGCAAATTTTAATTGCGCCAGGGATTGCCTTCCTATAGTAAATTTTTCAAAAAATAATTTTTTACTGTCGCAAATTTTAATTACGCCAGGGATTGCCTTTTCTATAGTAAATTTTTCAAAAAATAATTTTCTACTATCGCAAATTTTAATTGCGCCAGGGGTTGCCTTTTCTACAGTAAATTTTTCAAAAAATAATTTTTTACTGTCGCAAATTTTAATTGCGCAAGGGATTGCCTTTTCTATAGTAAATTTTTCAAAATTTAATTTTATATTGTCGCAAATTTTAAATACGCCAGGGATTGCCTTTCTATAGTAAATTATTCAAAAAAACAATTTTTTACTGTCGCAAATTTTAATTGCGCCAGGGTTTGCCTTTTCTACAGTAAATTTTTTCAAAAAATAATTTTATACTCTCGCAAATTTTAATTGCGCCAGGGATTGCCTTTTCTACAGTAAATTTTTCAAAAAATAATTTTTTACTGTCGCAAATTTTAATTACGCCAGGGATTGCCTTTTCTATAGTAAATTATTCAAAAAATAATTTTTTACTGTCGCAAATTTTAATTGCGCCAGGGATTGCCTTTTCTACAGTAAATTTTACAAAAAATAATTTTATACTGTCGCAAATTTTAATTACGCCAGCGATTGCCTTTTCTATAGTAAATTTTTCAAAATTTAATTTTATACTGTCGCAAATTTTAATTGCGCCAGGGATTGCCTTTTCAATAGTAAATTTTTAAAAAATAATTTTCTACTGTCGCAAATTTTAATTGCTCCAGGGATTGCCTTTTCTACAGTAAATTTTTCAAAAAATAATTTTTTACAGTCGCAAATTTTAATTACGCCAGGGATTGCCTTTTCTATATTAAATTATTCAAAAAATAATTTTTTACTGTCGCAAATTTTAATTGCGCCAGGGATTGCCTTTTCTACAGTAAATTTTACAAAAAATAATTTTATACTGTCGCAAATTTTAATTACGCCAGGGATTGCCTTTTCTATAGTAAATTTTTCAAAATTTAATTTTATACTGTCGCAAATTTTAATTGCGCCAGGGATTGCCTTTTCTATAGTAAATTTTTCAAAAAATAATTTTCTACTGTCGCAAATTTTAATTGCGCCAGGGATTGCCATTTCTATAGTAAATTTTTCAAAAAATAATTTTCTACTGTCGCAAGTTTTGATTGCGCCAGGATTGCCTTTTCTACAGTAAATTTTTCAAAAAATAATTTTTACTGTCGCAAATTTTAATTACGCCAGGGATTGCCTTTTCTATAGTAAATTTTGCAAAAAATAATTTTTTACTGTCGCAAATTTTAATTGCGCCAGCGATTGCCTTTTCTACAGTAAATTTTTCAAAAAATAATTTTTTACTGTCGCAAATTTTAATTGCGCCAGGGATTGCCCCTTCTATAGTAAATTTTGCAAAAAATAATTTTTTAATGTCGCAAATTTTAATTGCGCCAGGGATTGCCTTTTCTATAGTAAATTTTTCAAAATTTAATTTTATACTGTCGCAAATTTTAAATACGCCAGAGATTGCCTTTTCTATAGTAAATTTTTCAAAAAATAATTTTCTACTGTCGCAAATTTTAATTGCGCCAGGGATTGCCTTTTCTATAGTAAATTTTTCAAAAATTAATTTTTTAATGTCGCAAATTTTAATTACGCCAGGGATTGCCTTTTCTATAGTAAATTTTTCAAAAAATATTTTTCTACTGTCGCAAATTTTAATTGCGCCAGGGATAGCCTTCCTACAGTAAATTTTTCAAAAATTAATTTTTTACTGTCGCAAATTTTAATTACAAGGGATTGCCTTTTCTACAGTAAATCTTTCAAAAAATAATTTTTTACTGTCGCAAATTTTAATTGCGCCAGGGATTGCCTTTTTTATAGTAAATTTTTCAAAAAAAATTTTTTACTCTCAGAAATTTAATTGCGCCAGAGATTGCCTTTTCTACAGTAAATTTTTCAAAAAATAATTTTTTATTGTCGCAAATTTTAATTGCGCAGGGATTGCCTCTTCTATAGTAAATTTTACAAAAAATAATTTTTTACTGTCGCAAATTTTAATTGCGCCAGGGATTGCCTTTTCTATAGTAAATTTTTCAAAATTTAATTTTATACTGTCGCAAATTTTAAATACGCCAGGGATTGCCTTTTCTATAGTAAATTTTTCAAAAAATTATTTTCTACTGTCGCAAATTTTAATTGCGCCAGGGATTGCCTTTTCTACAGTAAATTTTTCAAAAAATAATTTGTTACTGTCGCAAATTTTAATTACGCCAGGGATTGCCTTATCTATAGTAAATTATTCAAAAAATAATTTTTTACTGTCGCAAATTTTAATTGCGCCAGGGATTGCCTTTTCTACAGTAAGTTTTACAAAAAATAATTTTATACTGTCGCAAATTTTAATTACGCCAGGAATTGCCTTTTCTATAGTAAATTTTTCAAAATTTAATTTTATACTGTCGCAAATTTTAATTGCGCCAGGGATTGCCTTTTCTATAGTAAATTTTTCAAAAAATAATTTTTTACTGTCGCAAATTTTAATTGCGCCAGGGATTGCCTTTTCTACAGTAAATTCTTCAAGAAATAATTTTTTACTGTCGTAAATTTTATTTGCGCCAGGGATTGCCTTTTCTACAGTAAATTTTTCAAAAACTAATTTTTTACTGTCGCAGATTTTAATTGCGCCAGGGATTGCCTTTTCTATAGTAAATTTTTCAAAAATTAATTTTTTAATGTCGCAAATTTTAATTACGCCAGGGATTGCCTTTTCTATAGTAAATTTTTCAAAAAATATTTTTCTACTGTCGCAAATTTTAATTGCGCCAGAGATGGCCTTCCTGCAGTAAATTTTTCAAAAATTAATTTTTTACTGTCGCAAATTTTAATTACACCAGGGATTGCCTTTTCTACAGTAAATCTTTCAAAAAATAATTTTTTACTGTCGCAAATTTTAATTGCGCCAGGGATTGCCTTTTCTATAGTAAATTTTTCAAAAAAAATTTTCTACTGTCGCAAATTTTAATTGCGCTAGGGATTGCCTTTTCTACAGTTAATTTTTCAAAAAATAATTTTTTACTTTCGGAAATTTTAATTGCGTCAGGGATTGCCTTTTCTACAGTAAATTTTTCAAAAAATAATTGTTTACTGTCGCAAATTTTAATTGCGCCAGGGATTGCCTTTCCTATAGTAAATTTTTCAAAAAATAATTTTCTACTGTCGCAAATTTTAATTGCGCCAGGGATTGCCTTTTCTATAGTAAATTTTTCAAAAAATAATTTTCTACTGTCGCAAATTTTAATTGCGCCAGGGATTGCCTTTTCTACAGTAAATTTTTCAAAAAATAATTTTTTACAGTCGCAAATTTTAATTACGCCAGGGATTGCCTTTTCTATAGTAAATTTTGCAAAAAATAATTTTTTACTGTCGCAAATTTTAATTGCGCCAGGGATTGCCTTTTCTACAGTAAATTTTTCAAAAAATAATTTTTTACTGTCGCAAATTTTAATTGCGCCAGGGATTGCCTCTTCTATAGTAAATTTTACAAAAAATAATTTTTTACTGTCGCAAATTTTAATTGCGCCAGGGATTGCCTTTTCTATAGTAAATTTTTCAAAATTTAATTTTATATTGTCGCAAATTTTAAATACGCCAGGGATTGCCTTTTCTATAGTAAATTTTTCAAAAAATAATTTTCTACTGTCGCAAATTTTAATTGCGCCAGGGATTGCCTTTTCTATAGTAAATTTTTCAAAAAAAATTTTCTACTGTCGCAAAATTTAATTGCGCCAGGGATTGCCTTTTCTACAGTTAATTTTTCAAAAAATAATTTTTTACTGTCGGAAATTTTAATTGCGTCAGGGATTGCCTTTTCTACAGTAAATTTTTCAAAAAATAATTGTTTACTGTCGCAAATTTTAATTGCGCCAGGGATTGCCTTTCCTATAGTAAATTTTTCAAAAAATAATTTTCAACTGTCGCAAATTTTAATTGCGCCAGGGATTGTCTTTTCTATAGTAAATTTTTCAAAAAATAATTTTCTACTGTCGCAAATTTTAATTGCGCCAGGGATTGCCTTTTCTGCAGTAAATTATTCAAAAAATAATTTTTGACTGTCGCAATTTTTAATTGCGCCAGGGATTGCCTTTTCTATAGTAAATTTTGCCAAAAATAATTTTTTACTGCCACAAATTTTAAATCCGCCAGGGATTGCCTTTTCTATAGTAAATTATTCAAAAAATAATATTTTATTGTCGCAAATTTTAATTGCGCCATGGATTGCCTTTTCTATAGTAAATTTTTCAAAAATTAATTTTTACTGTCGCAAATTTTAAATCCGCCAGGGATTGCCATTTCTATAGTAAATTATTCAAAAAATAATTTTTTACTGTCGCAAATTTTAATTTCGCCAGGGATTGCCTTTTCTATAGAAAATTTTTCAAAATTTAATTTTATATTGTCGCAAATTTTAAATACGCCAGGGATTGCCTTTTCTATTTTAAATTATTCAAAAAATAATTTTTTACTGTCGCAGATTTTAATTGCGCCAGGGATTGCCTTTTCTTCAGTAAATTTTTCAAAAACTAATTTTTTAATGTCGCAAATTTTAATTGCGCCATGGATTTCCTTTTCTATAGTAAATTTTTCAAAATTTAATTTTATACTGTCGCAAATTTTAATTGCGCCGGGGATTGCCTTTTCTACAGTAAATTTTTCAAAAAATAATTTTTTACAGTCGCAAATTTTAATTACGCCAGGGATTGCCTTTTCTATAGTAAATTTTTCAAAAAATAATTTTCTACTGTCGCAAATTTTAATTGCGCCAGGGATTGCCTTTTCTACAGTAAATTTTTCAAAAAATAATTTTTTACAGTCGCAAATTTTAATTACGCCAGGGATTGCCTTTTCTATAGTAAATTTTGCAAAAAATAATTTTTTACTGTCGCAAATTTTAATTGCGCCAGGGATTGCCTTTTCTACAGTAAATTTTTCAAAAAATAGTTTTTTACTGTCGCAAATTTTAATTGCGCCAGGGATTCCCTCTTCTATAGTAAATTTTACAAAAAATAATTTTTTTACTGTCGCAAATTTTAATTGCGCCAGGGATTGCCTTTTCTATAGTAAATTTTTCAAAATTTAATTTTATACTGTCGCAAATTTTAAATACGCCAGGGATTGCCTTTTCTATAGTAAATTTTTCAAAAAAATAATTTTTTACTGTTGCAAATTTTAATTACGCCAGGGATTGCCTTTTCTATAGTAAATTTTTCAAAATTTAATTTTATACTGTCGCAAATTTTAATTGCGCCAGGGATTGCCTTTTCTATAGTAAATTTTTCAAAATTTAATTTTATACTGTCGCAAATTTTAATTGCGCCAGGGATTGCCTTTTCTATAGTAAATTTTGCAAAAAAATAATTTTTTACAGTCGCAAATTTTAATTGCGCCAGGGATTGCCTTTTCTACAGTAAATTCTTCAAAAAATAGTTTTTTACCGTCGCAAATTTTAATTGCGCCAGGGATTGCCTTTTCTACAGTAAATTTTTCAAAAAATAATTTTTTACTGTCGCAGATTTTAATTGCGCCAGGGATTGCCTTTTCTATAGTAAATCTTTCAAAAAATAATTTTTTACTGTCGCAAATTTTAATTGCGCCAGGGATTGCCTTTTCTATAGTAAATTTTTCAAAAAATAATTTTCTACTGTCGCAAATTTTAATTGCGCCAGGGATTGCCTTTTCTACAGTTAATTTTTCAAAAAATAATTTTTTACTGTCGGAAATTTTAATTGCGCCAGGGATTGTCTTTTCTACAGTAAATTTTTCAAAAAATAATTGCTTACTGTCGCAAATTTTAATTCCGCCAGGGATTGCCTTTCCTATAGTAAATTTTTCAAAAAATAATTTTCTACTGTCGCAAATTTTAATTGCGCCAGGGATTGCCTTTTCTATAGTAAATTTTTCAAAAAATAATTTTCTACTGTCGCAAATTTTAATTGCGACAAGGATTGCCTTTTCTACAGTAAATTTTTCAAAAAATAATTTTTTACAGTCGCAAATTTTAATTACGCCAGGGATTGCCTTTTCTATAGTAAATTTTGCAAAAAATAATTTTTTACTGTCGCAAATTTTAATTGCTCCAGGGATTGCCTTTTCTACAGTAAATTTTTCAAAAAATAATTTTTTACTGTCGCAAATTTTAATTGCGCCAGGGATTGCCTCTTCTATAGTAAATTTTACAAAAAATAATTTTTTTACTGTCGCAAATTTTAATTGCGCCAGGGATTGCCTTTTCTATAGTAAATTTTTCAAAATTTAATTTTATACTGTCGCAAATTTTAAATACGCCAGGGATTGCCTTTCCTATAGTAAATTTTTCAAAAAATATTTTTCTACTGTCGCAAATTTTAATT
The DNA here is from genome assembly GCA_963930735.1 of Dioctria linearis. Classification (NCBI taxonomy): domain Eukaryota; kingdom Metazoa; phylum Arthropoda; class Insecta; order Diptera; family Asilidae; genus Dioctria; species Dioctria linearis. The sequence goes on along the minus strand of CAWVNZ010002325.1, from coordinate 58,935 downwards.
GCGCCAGGGATTGCCTTTTCTACAGTAAATTTTTCAAAAAATAATTTTTTACTGTCGCAAATTTTAATTACGCCAGGGATTGCCTTTTCTATAGTAAATTATTCAAAAAATAATTTTTGACTGTCGCAATTTTTTATTGCGCCAGGGATTGCCTTTTCTATAGTAAATTTTGCCAAAAATAATTTTTTACTGTCGCAAATTTTAAATCCGCCAGGGATTGCCTCTTCTATAGTAAATTATTCAAAAAATAATATTTTACTGTCGCAAATTTTAATTGCGCCATGGATTGCCTTTTCTATAGTAAATTTTTCAAAAATTAATTTTTACTGTCGCAAATTTTAAATCCGCCAGGGATTGCCTTTTCTATAGTAAATTATTCAAAAAATAATTTTTTACTGTCGCAAATTTTAATTTCGCCAGGGATTGCCTTTTCTATAGAAATTTTTTCAAAATTTAATTTTATATTGTCGCAAATTTTAAATACGCCAGGGATTGCCTTTTCTATAGTAAATTATTCAAAAAATAATTTTTTACTGTCGCAGATTTTAATTGCGCCAGGAATTGCCTTTTCTTCAGTAAATTTTTCAAAAACTACTTTTTTACTGTCGCAAATTTTAATTGCGCCATGGATTGCCTTTTCTATAGTAAATTTTTCAAAATTTAATTTTATACTGTCGCAAATTTTAATTGCGCCGGGGATTGCCTTTTCTACAGTAAATTTTTCAAAAAATAATTTTATACTGTCGCAAATTTTAATTACGCCAGGGATTGCCTTTTCTATAGTAAATTATTCAAAAAATAATTTTTTACTGTCGCAAATTTTAATTGCGCCAGGGATCGCCTTTTCTACAGTAAATTTTTTCAAAAATTAATTTTTTATTGTCGCAAATTTTAAATACGCCAGGGATTGCCTTTTCTATAGTAAATTTTTCAAAAAAATAATTTTTTACTGTCGCAAATTTTAATTACGCCAGGGATTGCCTTTTCTATAGTAAATTTTTCAAAATTTAATTTTATACTGTCGCAAAATTTAATTGCGCCAGGGATTGCCTTTTCTATAGTAAATGTTTCAAAATATAATTTTTTACTGTCGCAAATTTTAATTGCGCCAGGGATTGCCTTTTCTATAGTAAATTTTTCAAAAACTAATTTTTTACTGTCAAAAATTTTAAATACGCCAGGGATTGCCATTTCTATAGTAAATTTTTCAAAAAAATAATTTTTTACAGTCACAAATTTTAATTACGCCAGGGATTGCCTTTTGTATAGCAAATTTTTCAAAATTTAATTTTATACTGTCGCAATTTTAATTGCGCCAGGAATTGCCTTTTCTATAGTAAATTTTTCAAAAAATAATTTTTTACTGTCGCAAATTTTAATTTCGCCAGGGATTACCTTTTCTATAGTAAATTTTTCAAAAACTAATTTTTTACTGTCGAAAATTTTAATTACGCCAGGAATTGCCTTTTCTATAGTAAATTTTTCAAAAAAATAATTTTTTACCGTCGCAAATTTTAATTACGCCAGGGATTGCCTTTTCTATAGCAAATTTTTCAAAATTTAATTTTATACTGTCGCAATTTTAATTGCGCCAGGGATTTGCCTTTTCTATAGTAAATTTTTCAAAAAATAATTTTTTACTGTCGCAAATTTTAATTGCGCCAGGGATTGCCTTTTCTATAGTAAATTTTTCAAAAACTAATTTTTTACTGTCGAAAATTTTAATTACGCCAGGAATTGCCTTTTCTATAGTAAATTTTTCAAAAACTAATGTTTTACTGTCGAAAATTTTAATTACGCCAGGGCTTGCCTTTTCTATAGTAAATTTTTCAAAATTTTATTTTATACTGTCGCAAATTTTAAATACGCCAGGGATTGCCTTTTCTATAGTAAAGTTTTCAAAAAATAATTTTCTACTGTTGCAAATTTTAATTGCGCCAGGGATTGCCTTTTTTTTGTAAATTTTTCAAAAAATAATTTTTTACTGTCGCAAATTTTAAATACGCCAGGGGTTGACTTTTATATAGTAAATTTAGCAAAAAATAATTTTTTACTGTCGCAAATTTTAACTACGCCAGGGATTGCCTTTTCTATAGTAAATTATTCAAAAAATAATTTTTTACTTTCGCAAATTTTAATTGCGCCAGGGATTGCCTTTTCTATAGTAAATTATTCAAAAAATAATTTTTTACTGTCGCAAATTTTAATTACGCCAGGGATTGCCTCCTCTACATTAAATTTTTCAAAAAATAATTTTTTTCTGTCGCAAATTTTAATTACGCCAGGGATTGCCTTTTCTATAGTAAATTTTGCAAATTTTAATTTTATACTGTCGGAAATTTTAATTGCGCCAGGGATTGCCTTTTCTACAGTAAATTTTTCAAAAAATAATTTTTTACTGTCGCAAATTTTAATTACGCCAGGGATTGCCTTTTCTATAGTAAATTATTCAAAAAATAATTTTTTACTGTCGCAAATTTTAATTGCGCCAGGGATTGCCTTTTCTATAGTAAATTATTCAAAAAATAATTTTTTACTGTCGCATATTTTAATTGCGCCAGGGATTGCCTTTTCTACAGCAAATTTTTCAAAAACTAATTTTTTACTGTCGCAAATTTTAATTACGCCAGGGATTGCCTTTTATATAGTAAATTTTTCAAAAAATAATTTTTTACTGTCGCAAATTTTAAATACGCCAGGGATTGCCTTTTCTATAGTAAATTTTGCAAAAAATAATTTTTTACTGTCGCAAATTTTAATTGCGCCAGGGATTGCCTTTTCTATAGTAAATTATTCAAAAATTAATTTTTTACTTCGCAAATTTTAATTGCGCCAGGGATTGCCTTTTCTACAGTAAATTTTTCAAAAAATAATTTTTTACTGTCGTAAATTTTAAATACGCCAGGGATTGCCTTTTCTATAGTAAATTATTCAAAAAATAATTTTTTACTGTCGCAAATTTTAATTGCGCCAGGGATTGCCTTTTCTACAGTAAATTTTTCAAAAACTAATTTTTTACTGTCGCAAATTTTAATTACGCCAGGGATTGCCTTTTCTATAGTAAATTTTACAAAAAATATTTTTTTACTGCCGCAAATTTTAAATACGCCAGGGATTGCGTTTTCTATAGTAAATTTTTCCATAAATAATTTTTTACTGTCGCAAATTTCAAATACGCCAGGGATTGCCTTTTCTATAATAAATTTTGCAAAAAATAATTTTTTACTGTCGCAAATTTTAATTACGCCAGGGATTGCCTTTTCTATAGTAAATTATTCAAAAAATAATTTTTTACTGTCGCAAATTTTAATTGCGCCAGGGATTGCCTTTTCTATAGTAAATTATTCAAAAAATAATTTTTTACTGTCGCAAATTTTAATTGCGCCAGGGATTGCCTTTTCTACAGTAAATTTTTCAAAAAATAATTTTTTACTGTCGCAAATTTTAATTACGCCAGGGATTGCCTTTTCTATAGTAAATTTTTCAAATTTTAATTTTATACTGTCGGAAATTTTAATTGCGCCAGGGATTGCCTTTTCTACAGTAAATTTTTCAAAAAATAATTTTTTACTGTCGCTAATTTTAATTACGCCAGGGATTGCCTTTTCTATAGTAAATTTTTCAAATTTTAATTTTATACTGTCGGAAATTTTAATTGCCCCAGGGATTGCCTTTTCTACAGTAAATTTTTCAAAAAATAATTTTTTACTGTCGCAAATTTTAAATACGCCAGGGATTGCCTTTTCTATAGTAAATTATGCAAAAAATAATTTTTTACTGTCGCAAATTTTAATTACGCCAGGGATTGCCTTTTCTATAGTAAATTTTTCAAAAATTAATTTTTTACTTCGCAAATTTTAATTGCGCCAGGGATTGCCTTTTCTACAGTAAATTTTTCAAAAACTAATTTTTTACTGTCGAAAATTTTAATTACGCCAGGAATTGCCTTTTCTATAGTAAATTTTTCAAAAAAATAATTTTTTACCGTCGCAAATTTTAATTACGCCAGGGATTGCCTTTTCTATAGCAAATTTTTCAAAATTTAATTTTATACTGTCGCAATTTTAATTGCGCCAGGGATTGCCTTTTCTATAGTAAATTTTTCAAAAAATATTTTTTTACTGGCGCAAATTTTAAATACGCCAGGGATTGCGTTTTCTATAGTAAATTTTTCCATAAATAATTTTTTACTGTCGCAAATTTCAAATACGCCAGGGATTGCCTTTTCTATAGTAAATTATTAAAAAAATAATTTTTTACTGTCGCATATTTTAATTGCGCCAGGGATTGCCTTTTCTACAGTAAATTTTTCAAAAACTAATTTTTTACTGTCGCAAATTTTAATTACGCCAGGGATTGCCTTTTCTATAGTAAATTTTTCAAAAAATAATTTTTTACTGTCGCAAATTTTAAATACGCCAGGGATTGCCTTTTCTATAGTAAATTTTGCAAAAAATAATTTTTTACTGTCGCAAATTTTAATTGCGCCAGGGATTGCCTTTTCTATAGTAAATTTTTCAAAAATTAATTTTTTACTTCGCAAATTTTAATTGCGCCAGGGATTGCCTTTTCTACAGTAAATTTTTCAAAAACTAATTTTTTACTGTCGAAAATTTTAATTACGCCAGGAATTGCCTTTTCTATAGTAAATTTTTCAAAAAAATAATTTTTTACCGTCGCAAATTTTAATTACGCCAGGGATTGCCTTTTCTATAGCAAATTTTTCAAAATTTAATTTTATACTGTCGCAATTTTAATTGCGCCAGGGATTGCCTTTTCTATAGTAAATTATTCAAAAAATAATTTTTTACTGTCGCAAATTTTAATTGCGCCAGGGATTGCCTTTTCTACAGTAAATTTTTCAAAAAATAATTTTTTACTGTCGCAAATTTTAATTACGCCAGGGATTGCCTTTTCTATAGTAAATTTTTCAAATTTTAATTTTATACTGTCGGAAATTTTAATTGCGCCAGGGATTGCCTTTTCTACAGGAAATTTTTCAAAAAATAATTTTTTACTGTCGCTAATTTTAATTACGCCAGGGATTGCCATTTCTATAGTAAATTTTTCAAATTTTAATTTTATACTGTCGGAAATTTTAATTGCCCCAGGGATTGCCTTTTCTACAGTAAATTTTTCAAAAAATAATTTTTTACTGTCGCAAATTTTAAATACGCCAGGGATTGCCTTTTCTATAGTAAATTATTCAAAAAATAATTTTTTACTGTCGCAAATTTTAATTACGCCAGGGATTGCCTTTTCTATAGTAAATTTTTCAAAAAATATTTTTTTACTGGCGCAAATTTTAAATACGCCAGGGATTGCGTTTTCTATAGTAAATTTTTCCATAAATAATTTTTTACTGTCGCAAATTTCAAATACGCCAGGGATTGCCTTTTCTATAGTAAATTATTAAAAAAATAATTTTTTACTGTCGCATATTTTAATTGCGCCAGGGATTGCCTTTTCTACAGTAAATTTTTCAAAAACTAATTTTTTACTGTCGCAAATTTTAACTACGCCAGGGATTGCCTTTTCTATAGTAAATTTTTCAAAAAATAATTTTTTACTGTCGCAAATTTTAAATACGCCAGGGATTGCCTTTTCTATAGTAAATTTTGCAAAAAATAATTTTTTACTGTCGCAAATTTTAATTGCGCCAGGGATTGCCTTTTCTATAGTAAATTTTTCAAAAATTAATTTTTTACTTCGCAAATTTTAATTGCGCCAGGGATTGCCTTTTCTACAGTAAATTTTTCAAAAACTAATTTTTTACTGTCGAAAATTTTAATTACGCCAGGAATTGCCTTTTCTATAGTAAATTTTTTACCGTCGCAAATTTTAATTACGCCAGGGATTGCCTTTTCTATAGCAAATTTTTCAAAATTTAATTTTATACTGTCGCAATTTTAATTGCGCCAGGGATTGCCTTTTCTATAGTAAATTTTTCAAAAAATAATTTTTTACTGTCGCAAATTTTAATTGCGCCAGGGATTGCCTTTTCTATAGTAAATTTTGCAAAAACTAATTTTTTACTGTCGAAAATTTTAATTACGCCAGGAATTGCCTTTTCTATAGTAAATTATTCAAAAAATAATTTTCTACTGTCGCAAATTTTAATTGCGCCAAGGATTGCCTTTTCTATAGTAAATTTTTCAAAAATTAATTTTTTACTGTCGCAAATTTTAAATCCGCCAGGGATTGCCTTTTCTATAGTAAATTTTTAAAAATTAATTTTTTACTTCGCATATTTTAATTGCGCCAGGGATTGCCTTTTCTACAGTAAATTTTTCAAAAACTAATTTTTTACTGTCGAAAATTTTAATTACGCCAGGAATTGCCTTTTCTATAGTAAATTTTTCAAAAAAATAATTTTTTACTGTCGCTAATTTTAATTACGCCAGGGATTGCCATTTCTATAGTAAATTTTTCAAATTTTAATTTTATACTGTCGGAAATTTTAATTGCCCCAGGGATTGCCTTTTCTACAGTAAATTTTTCAAAAAATAATTTTTTACTGTCGCAAATTTTAAATACGCCAGGGATTGCCTTTTCTATAGTAAATTATTCAAAAAATAATTTTTTACTGTCGCAAATTTTAATTACGCCAGGGATTGCCTTTTCTATAGTAAATTTTTCAAAAAATATTTTTTTACTGGCGCAAATTTTAAATACGCCAGGGATTGCGTTTTCTATAGTAAATTTTTCCATAAATAATTTTTTACTGTCGCAAATTTCAAATACGCCAGGGATTGCCTTTTCTATAGTAAATTATTAAAAAAATAATTTTTTACTGTCGCATATTTTAATTGCGCCAGGGATTGCCTTTTCTACAGTAAATTTTTCAAAAACTAATTTTTTACTGTCGCAAATTTTAACTACGCCAGGGATTGCCTTTTCTATAGTAAATTTTTCAAAAAATAATTTTTTACTGTCGCAAATTTTAAATACGCCAGGGATTGCCTTTTCTATAGTAAATTTTGCAAAAAATAATTTTTTACTGTCGCAAATTTTAATTGCGCCAGGGATTGCCTTTTCTATAGTAAATTTTTCAAAAATTAATTTTTTACTTCGCAAATTTTAATTGCGCCAGGGATTGCCTTTTCTACAGTAAATTTTTCAAAAACTAATTTTTTACTGTCGAAAATTTTAATTACGCCAGGAATTGCCTTTTCTATAGTAAATTTTTTACCGTCGCAAATTTTAATTACGCCAGGGATTGCCTTTTCTATAGCAAATTTTTCAAAATTTAATTTTATACTGTCGCAATTTTAATTGCGCCAGGGATTGCCTTTTCTATAGTAAATTTTTCAAAAAATAATTTTTTACTGTCGCAAATTTTAATTGCGCCAGGGATTGCCTTTTCTATAGTAAATTTTGCAAAAACTAATTTTTTACTGTCGAAAATTTTAATTACGCCAGGAATTGCCTTTTCTATAGTAAATTATTCAAAAAATAATTTTCTACTGTCGCAAATTTTAATTGCGCCAAGGATTGCCTTTTCTATAGTAAATTTTTCAAAAATTAATTTTTTACTGTCGCAAATTTTAAATCCGCCAGGGATTGCCTTTTCTATAGTAAATTTTTAAAAATTAATTTTTTACTTCGCATATTTTAATTGCGCCAGGGATTGCCTTTTCTACAGTAAATTTTTCAAAAACTAATTTTTTACTGTCGAAAATTTTAATTACGCCAGGAATTGCCTTTTCTATAGTAAATTTTTCAAAAAAATAATTTTTTACCGTCGCAAATTTTAATTACGCCAGGGATTGCCTTTTCTATAGCAAATTTTTCAAAATTTAATTTTATACTGTCGCAATTTTAATTGCGCCAGGGATTGCCTTTTCTATAGTAAATTATTCAAAAAATAATTTTTTACTGTCGCAAATTTTAATTGCGCCAGGGATTGCCTTTTCTACAGTAAATTTTTCAAAAAATAATTTTTTACTGTCGCAAATTTTAATTACGCCAGGGATTGCCTTTTCTATAGTAAATTTTTCAAATTTTAATTTTATACTGTCGGAAATTTTAATTGCGCCAGGGATTGCCTTTTCTACAGTAAATTTTCCAAAAAATAATTTTTTACTGTCGCTAATTTTAATTACGCCAGGGATTGCCATTTCTATAGTAAATTTTTCAAATTTTAATTTTATACTGTCGGAAATTTTAATTGCCCCAGGGATTGCCTTTTCTACAGTAAATTTTTCAAAAAATAATTTTTTACTGTCGCAAATTTTAAATACGCCAGGGATTGCCTTTTCTATAGTAAATTATTCAAAAAATAATTTTTTACTGTCGCAAATTTTAATTACGCCAGGGATTGCCTTTTCTATAGTAAATTTTTCAAAAAATATTTTTTTACTGGCGCAAATTTTAAATACGCCAGGGATTGCGTTTTCTATAGTAAATTTTTCCATAAATAATTTTTTACTGTCGCAAATTTCAAATACGCCAGGGATTGCCTTTTCTATAGTAAATTATTAAAAAAATAATTTTTTACTGTCGCATATTTTAATTGCGCCAGGGATTGCCTTTTCTACAGTAAATTTTTCAAAAACTAATTTTTTACTGTCGCAAATTTTAACTACGCCAGGGATTGCCTTTTCTATAGTAAATTTTTCAAAAAATAATTTTTTACTGTCGCAAATTTTAAATACGCCAGGGATTGCCTTTTCTATAGTAAATTTTGCAAAAAATAATTTTTTACTGTCGCAAATTTTAATTGCGCCAGGGATTGCCTTTTCTATAGTAAATTTTTCAAAAATTAATTTTTTACTTCGCAAATTTTAATTGCGCCAGGGATTGCCTTTTCTACAGTAAATTTTTCAAAAACTAATTTTTTACTGTCGAAAATTTTAATTACGCCAGGAATTGCCTTTTCTATAGTAAATTTTTCAAAAAAATAATTTTTTACCGTCGCAAATTTTAATTACGCCAGGGATTGCCTTTTCTATAGCAAATTTTTCAAAATTTAATTTTATACTGTCGCAATTTTAATTGCGCCAGGGATTTCCTTTTCTATAGTAAATTTTTCAAAAAATAATTTTTTACTGTCGCAAATTTTAATTGCGCCAGGGATTGCCTTTTCTATAGTAAATTTTGCAAAAACTAATTTTTTACTGTCGAAAATTTTAATTACGCCAGGAATTGCCTTTTCTATAGTAAATTATTCAAAAAATAATTTTCTACTGTCGCAAATTTTAATTGCGCCAAGGATTGCCTTTTCTATAGTAAATTTTTCAAAAATTAATTTTTTACTGTCGCAAATTTTAAATCCGCCAGGGATTGCCTTTTCTATCGTAAATTTTTCACAAATTAATTTTCTACTGTCGCAAATTTTAATTACGCCAGGGATTACCTTTTCTATAGTAAATTTTACAAAAAAGAATTTTTTACTGTCGTAAGTTTTAATTGCGCCAGGGATTGCCTTTTCTATAGTAAATTTTTCAAAATTTAATTTTATGCTGTCGCAAATTTTAAATACGCCAGGGATTGCCTTTTCTATAGTAAATTTTTCAAAAATTAATTTTTTACTCTCGCAAATTTTAAATACGCCAGGGATTGCCTTTTCTATAGTAAATTTTTCAAAAACTAATTTTTTACTGTCGAAAATTTTAATTACGCCAGGGCTTGCCTTTTCTATAGTAAATTTTTCAAAATTTTATTTTATACTGTCGCAAATTTTAAATACGCCAGGGATTGCCTTTTCTATAGTAAAGTTTTCAAAAAATAATCTTCTACTGTCGCAAATTTTAATTGGGCCAGGGATTGCCTTTTTTTTTGTAAATTTTTCAAAAAATAATTTTTTACTGTCGCAAATTTTAAATACGCCAGGGGTTGCCTTTTCTAAAGTAAATTTAGCAAAAAATAATTTTTTACTGTCGCAAATTTTAACTACGCCAGGGATTGCCTTTTCTATAGTAAATTATTCAAAAAATAATTTTTTACTGTCGCAAATTTTAATTGCGCCAGGGATTGCCTTTTCTATAGTAAATTATTCAAAAAATAATTTTTTACTGTCGCAAATTTTAATTGCGCCAGGGATTGCCTTCTCTACATTAAATTTTTCAAAAAATTATTTTTTACTGTCGCAAATTTTAATTACGCCAGGGATTGCCTTTTCTATAGTAAATTTTGCAAATTTTAATTTTATACTGTCGGAAATTTTAATTGCGCCAGGGATTGCCTTTTCTACAGTAAATTTTTCAAAAAATAATTTTTTACTGTCGCAAATTTTAATTACGCCAGGGATTGCCTTTTCTATAGTCAATTATTCAAAAAATAATTTTTTACTGTCGCAAATTTTAATTGCGCCAGGGATTGCCTTTTCTATAGTAAATTATTCAAAAAATAATTTTTTACTGTCGCATATTTTAATTGCGCCAGGGATTGCCTTTTCTACAGCAAATTTTTCAAAAACTAATTTTTTACTGTCGCAAATTTTAATTACGCCAGGGATTGCATTTTCTATAGTAAATTTTTCAAAAAATAATTTTTTACTGTCGCAAATTTTAAATACGCCAGGGATTGCCTTTTCTATAGTAAATTATTCAAAAAATAATTTTTTACTGTCGCAAATTTTAATTGCGCCAGGGATTGCCTTTTCTACAGTAAATTTTTCAAAAACTAATTCTTTACTGTCGCAAATTTTAATTACGCCAGGGATTGCCTTTTCTATAGTAAATTTTTCAAAAAATATTTTTTTACTGGCGCAAATTTTAAATACGCCAGGGATTGCGTTTTCTATAGTAAATTTTTCCATAAATAATTTTTTACTGTCGCAAATTTCAAATACGCCAGGGATTGCCTTTTCTATAGTAAATTAATCAAAAAATAATTTTCTACTGTCGCAAATTTTAATTACGCCACGGGATTGCCTTTTCTATAGTAAATTATTCAAAAAATAATTTTCTACTGTCGCAAATTTTAATTACGCCAGGGATTGCCTTTTCTACAGTAAATTTTGCAAAAAATAATTTTATACTGTCGCAAATTTTAATTACGCCAGGGATTGCCTTTTCTATAGTAAATTATTCAAAAAATAATTTTCAACTGTCGCAAATTTTAATTACGCCAGGGATTGCCTTTTCTATAGTAAATTATTCAAAAAATAATTTTTTACTGTCGCAAATTTTAAGTGCGCCAGGGATTGCCTTTTCTATAGTAAATTATTCAAAAAATAATTTTTTACTGTCGCAAATTTCAAATCCGCCAGGGATTGCCTTTTCTACAGTAAATTTTGCAAAAAATAATTTTTTACTGTCGCAAATTTTAATTACGCCAGGGATTGCCTTTTCTATAGTAAATTTTGCAAAAAATAATTTTGTACTGTCGCAAATTTTAATTACGCCAGGGATTGCCTTTTCTATAGTAAATTATTCAAAATATAATTTTTTACTGTCGCAAATTTCAAATCCGCCAGGGATTGCCTTTTCTATGGTAAATTATTCAAAAAATAATTTTTTACTATCGCAAGTTTTAATTGCGCCAGGGATTGCCTTTTCTATAGTAAATTATTCAAAAAATAATTTTTTACAGTCGCAAATTTTAATTACGCCAGGGATTGCTTTTCTATAGTAAATTATTCAAAAAATAATTTTCTACTGTCTCAAAATTTAATTGCGCCAGGGATTGCCTTTTCTATAGTAAATTATTCAAAAAATAATTTTCTACTGTCGCAACTTTTAATTACGCCAGGGATTGCCTTTTCTATAGTAAATTATTCAAAAAATAATTTTTTAATGTCGCAAATTTTAAATACGCCAGGGATTGCCTTTTCTATAGTAAATTATTCAAAAAATAATTTTCTACTGTCGCAAATTTTAATTACGCCAGGGATTGCCTTTTCTATAGTAAATTATTCAAAAAATAATTTTTTACTGTCGCAAATTTTAAATACGCCAGGGATTGCCTTTTCTATAGTAAATTATTCAAAAAATAATTTTCAACTGTCGCAAAATTTAATTACGCCAGGGATTGCCTTTTCTACAGTAAATTTTGCAAAAAATAATTTTTTACTGTCGCAAATTTTAATTACGCCAGGGATTGCCTTTTCTATAGTAAATTATTCAAAAAATAATTTTTTACTGTCGCAAATTTTAAGTGCGCCAGGGATTGCCTTTTCTATAGTAAATTATTCAAAAAATAATTTTCTACTGTCGCAACTTTTAATTACGCCAGGGATTGCCTTTTCTATAGTAAATTATTCAAAAAATAATTTTTTACTGTCGCAAATTTTAAATACGCCAGGGATTGCCTTTTCTATAGTAAATTATTCAAAAAATAATTTTCAACTGTCGCAAATTTTAATTGCGCCAGGGATTGCCTTTTCTATAGTAAATTTTTCAAAAATTAATTTTTTACTGTCGCAAATTTTAAATCCGCCAGGGATTGCCTTTTCTATAGTAAATTTTTCACAAATTAATTTTCTACTGTCGCAAATTTTAATTACGCCAGGGATTACCTTTTCTATAGTAAATTTTACAAAAAATAATTTTTTACTGTCGTAAGTTTTAATTGCGCCAGGGATTGCCTTTTCTATAGTAAATTTTTCAAAATTTAATTTTATGCTGTCGCAAATTTTAAATACGCCAGGGATTGCCTTTTCTATAGTAAATTTTTCAAAAATTAATTTTTTACTCTCGCAAATTTTAAATACGCCAGGGATTGCCTTTTCTATAGTAAATTTTTCAAAAACTAATTTTTTACTGTCGAAAATTTTAATTACGCCAGGGCTTGCCTTTTCTATAGTAAATTTTTCAAAATTTTATTTTATACTGTCGCAAATTTTAAATACGCCAGGGATTGCCTTTTCTATAGTAAAGTTTTCAAAAAATAATTTTCTACTGTCGCAAATTTTAATTGCGCCAGGGATTGCCTTTTTTTTGTAAATTTTTCAAAAAATAATTTTTTACTGTCGCAAATTTTAAATACGCCAGGGGTTGCCTTTTCTAAAGTAAATTTAGCAAAAAATAATTTTTTACTGTCGCAAATTTTAACTACGCCAGGGATTGCCTTTTCTATAGTAAATTATTCAAAAAATAATTTTTTACTGTCGCAAATTTTAATTGCGCCAGGGATTGCCTTTTCTATAGTAAATTATTCAAAAAATAATTTTTTACTGTCGCAAATTTTAATTGCGCCAGGGATTGCCTTCTCTACATTAAATTTTTCAAAAAATAATTTTTTACTGTCGCAAATTTTAATTACGCCAGGGATTGCCTTTTCTATAGTAAATTTTGCAAATTTTAATTTTATACTGTCGGAAATTTTAATTGCGCCAGGGATTGCCTTTTCTACAGTAAATTTTTCAAAAAATAATTTTTTACTGTCGCAAATTTTAATTACGCCAGGGATTGCCTTTTCTATAGTCAATTATTCAAAAAATAATTTTTTACTGTCGCAAATTTTAATTGCGCCAGGGATTGCCTTTTCTATAGTAAATTATTCAAAAAATAATTTTTTACTGTCGCATATTTTAATTGCGCCAGGGATTGCCTTTTCTACAGCAAATTTTTCAAAAACTAATTTTTTACTGTCGCAAATTTTAATTACGCCAGGGATTGCCTTTTCTATAGTAAATTTTTCAAAAAATAATTTTTTACTGTCGCAAATTTTAAATACGCCAGGGATTGCCTTTTCTATAGTAAATTATTCAAAAAATAATTTTTTACTGTCGCAAATTTTAATTGCGCCAGGGATTGCCTTTTCTACAGTAAATTTTTCAAAAACTAATTTTTTACTGTCGCAAATTTTAATTACGCCAGGGATTGCCTTTTCTATAGTAAATTTTTCAAAAAATATTTTTTTACTGGCGCAAATTTTAAATACGCCAGGGATTGCGTTTTCTATAGTAAATTTTTCCATAAATAATTTTTTACTGTCGCAAATTTCAAATACGCCAGGGATTGCCTTTTCTATAGTAAATTAATCAAAAAAAATTTTCTACTGTCGCAAATTTTAATTACGCCACGGGATTGCCTTTTCTATAGTAAATTATTCAAAAAATAATTTTCTACTGTCGCAAATTTTAATTACGCCAGGGATTGCCTTTTCTACAGTAAATTTTGCAAAAAATAATTTTATACTGTCGCAAATTTTAATTACGCCAGGGATTGCCTTTTCTATAGTAAATTATTCAAAAAATAATTTTCAACTGTCGCAAATTTTAATTACGCCAGGGATTGCCTTTTCTATAGTAAATTATTCAAAAAATAATTTTTTACTGTCGCAAATTTTAAGTGCGCCAGGGATTGCCTTTCCTATAGTAAATTATTCAAAAAATAATTTTTTACTGTCGCAAATTTCAAATCCGCCAGGGATTGCCTTTTCTACAGTAAATTTTGCAAAAAATAATTTTTTACTGTCGCAAATTTTAATTACGCCAGGGATTGCCTTTTCTACAGTAAATTTTGCAAAAAATAATTTTATACTGTCGCAAATTTTAATTACGCCAGGGATTGCCTTTTCTATAGTAAATTATTCAAAATATAATTTTTTACTGTCGCAAATTTCAAATCCGCCAGGGATTGCCTTTTCTATGGTAAATTATTCAAAAAATAATTTTTTACTATCGCAAGTTTTAATTGCGCCAGGGATTGCCTTTTCTATAGTAAATTATTCAAAAAATAATTTTTTACTGTCGCAAATTTTAATTACGCCAGGGATTGCTTTTCTATAGTAAATTATTCAAAAAATAATTTTCTACTGTCTCAAAATTTAATTGCGCCAGGGATTGCCTTTTCTATAGTAAATTATTCAAAAAATAATTTTCTACTGTCGCAACTTTTAATTACGCCAGGGATTGCCTTTTCTATAGTAAATTATTCAAAAAATAATTTTTTAATGTCGCAAATTTTAAATACGCCAGGGATTGCCTTTTCTATAGTAAATTATTCAAAAAATAATTTTCTACTGTCGCAAATTTTAATTACGCCAGGGATTGCCTTTTCTATAGTAAATTATTCAAAAAATAATTTTTTACTGTCGCAAATTTTAAATACGCCAGGGATTGCCTTTTCTATAGTAAATTATTCAAAAAATAATTTTCAACTGTCGCAAAATTTAATTACGCCAGGGATTGCCTTTTCTACAGTAAATTATTCAAAAAATAATTTTCAACTGTCGCAAATTTTAATTACGCCAGGGATTGCCTTTTCTACAGTAAATTATTCAAAAAATAATTTTTTACTATCGCAAATTTTATATCCGCCAGGGATTGCCTTTTCTATAGTAAATTATTCAAAAAATAATTTTCTACTGTCGCAAATTTTAATTGCGCCAGGGATTGCCTTTTCTATAGCAAATTATTCAAAAAATAATTTTTTACTGTCGCAAATTTTAAATACGCCAGGGATTGCCTTTTCTATAGTAAATTTTGCAAAAAAATAATTTTTTACTGTCGCAAATTTTAAATATCCCAGGGATTGCCTTTTCTATAGTAAATTTCTCACAAATTAATTTTTAACTGTCGCAAATTTTAAATACGCCAGGGATTGCCTTTTCTATAGTAAATTATTCAAAAAATAATTTTCTATTGTCGCAAATTTTAATTACGCCACGGGATTGCCTTTTCTATAGTAAATTATTCAAAAAATACTTTTCTACTGTCGCAAATTTTAATTACGCCAGGGATTGCCTTTTCTACAGTAAATTTTGCAAAAAAATAATTTTTTTACTGTCGCAAATTTTAATTACGCCAGGGATTGCCTTTTCTATAGTAAATTATTCAAAAAATAATTTTTTACTGTCGCAAATTTTAAGTGCGCCAGGGATTGCCTTTTCTATAGTAAATTATTCAAAAAATAATTTTCTACTGTCGCAACTTTTAATTACGCCAGGGATTGCCTTTTCTATAGTAAATTATTCAAAAAATAATTTTTTACTGTCGCAAATTTTAATACGCCAGGGATTGCCTTTTCTATAGTAAATTATTCAAAAAATAATTTTCAACTGTCGCAAATTTTAATTGCGCCAGGGATTGCCTTTTCTACAGTAAATTATTCAAAAAATAATTTTCAACTGTCGCAAATTTTAATTACGCCAGGGATTGCCTTTTCTACAGTAAATTATTCAAAAAATAATTTTTTACTATCGCAAATTTTATATCCGCCAGGGATTGCCTTTTCTATAGTAAATTATTCAAAAAATAATTTTCTACTGTCGCAAATTTTAATTGCGCCAGGGATTGCCTTTTCTATAGTAAATTATTCAAAAAATAATTTTTTACTGTCGCAAATTTTAAATACGCCAGGGATTGCCTTTTCTATAGTAAATTTTGCAAAAAAATAATTTTTTACTGTCGCAAATTTTAAATATCCCAGGGATTGCCTTTTCTATAGTAAATTTCTCACAAATTAATTTTTTACTGTCGCAAATTTTAAATAAGCCAGGGATTGCCTTTTCTATAGTAAATTATTCAAAAAATAATTTTCTACTGTCGCAAATTTTAATTACGCCACGGGATTTCCTTTTCTATAGTAAATTATTCAAAAAATAATTTTCTACTGTCGCAAATTTTAATTACGCCAGGGATTGCCTTTCCTACAGTAAATTTTGCAAAAAATAATTTTTTACTGTCGCAAATTTTAATTACGCCAGGGATTGCCTTTTCTATAGTAAATTATTCAAAAAATAATTTTTTACTGTCGCAAATTTTAAGTGCGCCAGGGATTGCCTTTTCTATAGTAAATTATTCAAAAAATAATTTTTTACTGTCGCAAATTTTAATTACGCCAGGGATTGCCTTTTCTATAGTAAATTATTCAAAAAATAATTTTCTACTGTCGCAAATTTTAATTACGCCAGGGATTGCCTTTTCTATAGTAAATTATTCAAAAAATAATTTTCTACTGTCGCAAGTTTTAATTGCGCCAGGGATTGCCTTTTCTACAGTAAATTTTGCAAAAAATAATTTTCTACTGTCGCAAATTTTAATTACGCCAGGGATTGCCTTTTCTATAGTAAATTTTGCAAAAAATAATTTTCTACTGTCGCAAATTTTAATTACGCCAGGGATTGCCTTTTCTCTATAGTAAATTATTCAAAAAATAATTTTTTACTGTCGCAAATTTTAATTACGCCAGGGATTGCTTTTTCTATAGTAAATTATTCAAAAAATAATTTTTTACTGTCGCAAATTGTAATTGCGCCAGGGATTGCCTTTTCTATAGTAAATTATTCAAAAAATAATTTTTTACTGTCGCAAATTTTAAATATCCCAGGGATTGCCTTTTCTATAGTAAATTTCTCACAAATTAATTTTTTACTGTCGCAAATTTTAAGTGCGCCAGGGATTGCCATTTCTATAGTAAATTATTCAAAAAATAATTTTTTATTGTCGCAAATTTTAATTGCGCCAGGGATTGCCTTTTCTATAGTAAATTATTCAAAAAATAATTTTTTACTGTCGCAAATTTTAATTGCCCCAGGGATTGCCTTTTCTATAGTAAATTATTCAAAAAATAATTTTCTACTGTCGCAAATTTTAATTACGCCAGGGATTGCCTTTTCTATAGTAAATTATTCAAAAAATAATTTTTTACTGTCGCAAATTTTAATTGCGCCAGGGATTGCCTTTTCTATAGTAAATTATTCAAAAAATAATTTTCTACTGCCGCAAATTTTAATTGCGCCAGGGATTGCCTTTTCTATAGTAAATTATTCAAAAAATAATTTTTTACTGTCGCAAATTTTAAATAAGCCAGGGATTGCCTTTTCTATAGTAAATTATTCAAAAAATAATTTTCTACTGTCGCAAATTTTAATTACGCCACGGGATTTCCTTTTCTATAGTAAATTATTCAAAAAATAATTTTATACTGTCGCAAATTTTAATTACGCCAGGGATTGCCTTTTCTATAGTAAATTATTCAAAAAATAATTTTTTACTGTCGCAAATTTTAATTACGCCAGGGATTGCTTTTTCTATAGTAAATTATTCAAAAAATAATTTTTTACTGTCGCAAATTGTAATTGCGCCAGGGATTGCCTTTTCTATAGTAAATTATTCAAAAAATAATTTTTTACTGTCGCAAATTTTAAATATCCCAGGGATTGCCTTTTCTATAGTAAATTTCTCACAAATTAATTTTTTACTGTCGCAAATTTTAAGTGCGCCAGGGATTGCCTTTTCTATAGTAAATTATTCAAAAAATAATTTTTTATTGTCGCAAATTTTAATTGCGCCAGGGATTGCCTTTTCTATAGTAAATTATTCAAAAAATAATTTTTTACTGTCGCAAATTTTAATTGCGCCAGGGATTGCCTTTTCTATAGTAAATTATTCAAAAAATAATTTTCTATTGTCGCAAATTTTAATTACGCCAGGGATTGCCTTTTCTATAGTAAATTATTCAAAAAATAATTTTTTACTGTCGCAAATTTTAATTGCGCCAGGGATTGCCTTTTCTATAGTAAATTATTCAAAAAATAATTTTCTACTGTCGCAAATTTTAATTGCGCCAGGGATTGCCTTTTCTATAGTAAATTATTCAAAAAATAATTTTTTACTGTCGCAAATTTTAAATAAGCCAGGGATTGCCTTTTCTATAGTAAATTATTCAAAAAATAATTTTCTACTGTCGCAAATTTTAATTACGCCACGGGATTTCCTTTTCTATAGTAAATTATTCAAAAAATAATTTTCTACTGTCGCAAATTTTAATTACGCCAGGGATTGCCTTTCCTACAGTAAATTTTGCAAAAAATAATTTTTTACTGTCGCAAATTTTAATTACGCCAGGGATTGCCTTTTCTATAGTAAATTATTCAAAAAATAATTTTTTACTGTCGCAAATTTTAAGTGCGCCAGGGATTGCCTTTTCTATAGTAAATTATTCAAAAAATAATTTTTTACTGTCGCAAATTTTAATTACGCCAGGGATTGCCTTTTCTACAGTAAATTTTGCAAAAAATAATTTTCTACTGTCGCAAATTTTAATTACGCCAGGGATTGCCTTTTCTATAGTAAATTTTGCAAAAAATAATTTTCTACTGTTGCAAATTTTAATTGCGCCAGGGATTGCCTTTTCTATAGTAAATTATTCAAAAAATAATTTTTTACTGTCGCAAATTTTAAGTGCGCCAGGGATTGCCTTTTCTATAGTAAATTATTCAAAAAATAATTTTTTACTGTCGCAAATTTTAATTACGCCAGGGATTGCCTTTTCTATAGTAAATTACTCAAAAAATAATTTTGTACTGTCGCAAATTTTAATTACGCCAGTGATTGCCTTTTCTATAGTAAATTATTCAAAAAATAATTTTTTACTGTCGCAAATTTTAAGTGCGCCAGGGATTGCCTTTTCTATAGTAAATTATTCAAAAAATAATTTTTTACTGTCGCAAATTTTAAATATCCCAGGGATTGCCTTTTCTATAGTAAATTATTCAAAAAATAATTTTCTACTGTCGCAAATTTTAATTACGCCAGTGATTTCCTTTTCTATAGTAAATTATTCAAAAAATAATTTTTTACTGTCGCAAATTTTAAATACGCCAGGGATTGCCTTTTCTACAGTAAATTTTGCAAAAAATAATTTTTTACTGTCGCAAATTTTAATTGCGCCAGGGATTGCCTTTTCTACAGTACATTATTCAAAAAATAATTTTATACTGTCGCAAATTTTAAATACGCCAGGGATTGCCTTTTCTTTAGTAAATTATTCAAAAAATAATTTTCAACTGTCGCAAATTTTAATTACGCCAGGGATTGCCTTTTCTATAGTAAATTATTCAAAAAATAATTTTCAACTGTCGCAAATTTTAATTACGCCAGGGATTGCCTTTTCTATAGTAAATTATTCAAAAAAGTAATTTTTTACTGTCGCAAATTTTAAGTGCGCCAGGGATTGCCTTTTCTATAGTAAATTATTCAAAAAATAATTTTAT
Source organism: Dioctria linearis (assembly GCA_963930735.1). Taxonomy (NCBI): domain Eukaryota; kingdom Metazoa; phylum Arthropoda; class Insecta; order Diptera; family Asilidae; genus Dioctria; species Dioctria linearis. The sequence goes on along the minus strand of CAWVNZ010002325.1, from coordinate 39,045 downwards.
ACTATCGCAAATTTTAATTACGCCAGGGATTGCCTTTTCTATAGTAAATTATTCAAAAAATAATTTTCAACTGTCGCAAATTTTAATTACGCCAGGGATTGCCTTTTCTATAGTAAATTATTCAAAAAATAATTTTTTACTGTCGCAAATTTTAAGTGCGCCAGGGATTGCCTTTTCTATAGTAAATTATTCAAAAATAATTTTCAACTGTCGCAAATTTTAATTACGCCAGGGATTGCCTTTTCTACAGTAAATTATTCAAAAAATAATTTTCAACTGTCGCAAATTTTAAATATCCCAGGGATTGCCTTTTCTACAGTAAATTATTCAAAAAATAATTTTTTACTGTCGCAAATTTTAAGTGCGCCAAGGATTGCCTTTTCTACAGTAAATTTTTCAAAATATTAATTTTTTACTGTCGCAAATTTTAATTACGCCAGGGATTGCCTTTTCTATAGTAAATTATTCAAAAAATAATTTATTACTGTCGCAAATTTTAATTGCGCCATGGATTGCCTTTTCTATAGTAAATTTCGCAAAAAATAATTTTTTACTGTCGCAAATTTTAAATACGCCAGGGATTGCCTTTTCTGTAGTAAATTATTCAAAAAATAATTTTATACTGTCGCAAATTTTAATTACGCCAGGGATTGCCTTTTCTATAGTAAATTTTGCAAAAAATAATTTTTTACTGTCGCAAATTTTAATTGCGCCAGGGATTGCCTTTTCTATAGTAAATTATTCAAAAAATAATTTTCAACTGTCGCAAATTTTAATTACGCCAGGGATTGCCTTTTCTATAGTAAATTTTGCAAAAAATAATTTTTTACTGTCGCAAATTTTAATTGCGCCAGGGATTGCCTTTTCTATAGTAAATTATTCAAAAAATAATTTTATACTGTCGCAAATTTTAATTACGCCAGGGATTGCCTTTTCTATAGTAAATTATTCAAAAAATAATTTTTTACTGTCGCAAATTTTAATTGCGCCAGGGATTGCCTTTTCTATAGTAAATTTTGCAAAAAATAATTTTTTACTGTCGCAAATTTTAAATACGCCAGGGATTGCCTTTTCTATAGTAAATTATTCAAAAAATAATTTTCAACTGTCGCAAATTTTAATTACGCCAGGGATTGCCTTTTCTATAGTAAATTTTGCAAAAAATAATTTTTTACTGTCGCAAATTTTAATTGCGCCAGTGATTGCCTTTTCTATAGTAAATTATTCAAAAAATAATTTTATACTGTCGCAAATTTTAATTACGCCAGGGATTGCCTTTTTTATAGTAAATTATTCAAAAAATAATTTTTTACTGTCGCAAATTTTAAATACGCCAGGGATTGCCTTTTCTATAGTAAATTATTCAAAAAATAATTTTCTACTGTCGCAAATTTTAATTACGCCTGGGATTGCCTTTTCTATAGTAAATTATTCAAAAAATAATTTTCTACTTTCGCAAATTGTAATTGCGCCAGGGATTGCCTTTTCTATAGTAAATTATTCAAAAAATAATTTTTTACTGTCGCAAATTTTAATTACGCCAGGGATTGCCTTTTCTATAGTAAATTATTCAAAAAATAATTTTTTACTGTCGCAAATTTTAATTGCGCCAGGGATTGCCTTTTCTATAGTAAATTTTGCAAAAAATAATTTTTTACTGTCGCAAATTTTAATTACGCCAGGGATTGCCTTTTCTATAGTAAATTATTCAAAAAATAATTTTTTACTGTCGCAAATTTTAATTGCGCCAGGGATTGCCTTTTCTATAGTAAATTTTGCAAAAAATAATTTCTTACTGTCGCAAATTTTAAATACGCCAGGGATTGCCTTTTCTATAGTAAATTATTCAAAAAATAATTTTCTACTGTCGCAAATTTTAAATACGCCAGGGATTGCTTTTTCTATAGTAAATTATTCAAAAAATAATTTTTTACTGTCGCAAATTTTAAGTGCGCCAGGGATTGCCTTTTCTATAGTAAAATATTCAAAAAATAATTTTTTACTGTCGCAAATTTTAATTGCGCCAGGGATTGCCTTTTCTATAGTAAATTTTGCAAAAAATAATTTTCTACTGTCGCAAATTTTAATTGCGCCAGGGATTGCCTTTTCTATAGTAAATTATTCAAAAAATAATTTTCTACTGTCGCAAATTTTAATTACGCCAGGGATTGCCTTTTCTATAGTAAATTATTCAAAAAATAATTTTATACTGTCGCAAATTTTAAATACGCCAGGGATTGCCTTTTCTATAGTAAATTTTGCAAAAAATAATTTTTTACTGTCGCAAATTTTAATTGCGCCAGGGATTGCCTTTTCTATAGTAAATTATTCAAAAAATAATTTTCTACTGTCGCAAATTTTAATTACGCCAGGGATTGCCTTTCTATAGTAAATTATTCAAAAAATAATTTTTTACTGTCGCAAATTTTAAGTGCGCCAAGGATTGCCTTTTCTATAGTAAATTATTCAAAAAATAATTTTATACTGTCGCAAATTTTAATTACGCCAGGGATTGCCTTTTCTATAGTAAATTATTCAAAAAATAATTTTATACTGTCGCAAATTTTAAATACGCCAGGGATTGCCTTTTCTATAGTAAATTATTCAAAAAATAATTTTCTACTGTCGCAAATTTTAATTACGCCAGGGATTGCTTTTCTATAGTAAATTTTCCAAAAAAATAATTTTTTACTCTCGCAAATTTTAAATATCCCAGGGATTGCTTTTCTATAGTAAATTTCTCACAAATTAATTTTTTACTGTCGCAAATTTTAAATACGCCAGGGATTGCCTTTTCTATAGTACATTATTCAAAAAATAATTTTTTACTGTCGCAAATTTTAAATATCCCAGGGATTGCTTTTTCTATAGTAAATTTCTCACAAATTAATTTCTTACTGTCGCAAATTTTAAATACGCCAGGGATTGCCTTTTCTATAGTAAATTATTCAAAAAATAATTTTTTACTGTCGCAAATTTTAAATATCCCAGAGATTGCCTTTTCTATAGTAAATTTCTCACAAATTAATTTCTTACTGTCGCAAATTTTAAATACGCCAGGGATTGCCTTTTCTATAGTAAATTATTCAAAAAATAATTTTCTACTGTCGCAAATTTTAAATACGCCAGGGATTGCCTTTTCTATAGTAAATTATTCAAAAAATAATTTCTTACTGTCGCAAATTTTAAATACGCCAGGGATTGCCTTTTCTATAGTAAATTATTCAAAAAATAATTTTCTACTGTCGCAAATTTTAAATACGCCAGGGATTGCCTTTTCTATAGTAAATTATTCAAAAAATAATTTCTTACTGTCGCAAATTTTAAATACGCCAGGGATTGCGTTTTCTATAGTAAATTATTCAAAAAATAATTTTCTACTGTCGCAAATTGTAATTGCGCCAGGGATTGCCTTTTCTATAGTTAATTATTCAAAAAATAATTTTTTACTGTCGCAAATTTTAATTACGCCAGGGATCGCCTTTTCTATAGTAAATTATTCAAAATATAATTTTATACTGTCGAAAATTTTAAATACGCCAGGGATTGCCTTTTCTATAGTAAATTATTCAAAATATAATTTCTTACTGTCGCAAATTTTAAATACGCCAGGGATTGCCTTTTCTATAGTAAATTATTCAAAAAATAATTTTCTACTGTCGCAAATTGTAATTGCGCCAGGGATTGCCTTTTCTATAGTAAATTATTCAAAAAATATTTTTTTACTGTCGCAAATTTTAATTACGCCAGGGATTGCCTTTTCTATAGTAAATTATTCAAAAAATAATTTTTTACTGTCGCAAATTTTAATTGCGCCAGGGATTGCCTTTTCTATAGTAAATTTTGCAAAAAATAATTTTTTACTGTCGCAAATTTTAAATACGCCAGGGATTGCCTTTTCTATAGTAAATTATTCAAAAAATAATTTTCAACTGTCGCAAATTTTAATTGCGCCAGGGATTGCCTTTTCTATAGTAAATTATTCAAAAAATAATTTTATACTGTCGCAAATTTTAATTACGCCAGGGATTGCCTTTTCTATAGTAAATTATTCAAAAAATAATTTTTTACTGTCGCAAATTTTAATTACGCCAGGGATTGCTTTTTCTATAGTAAATTATTCAAAAAATAATTTTTTACTGTCGCAAATTGTAATTGCGCCAGGGATTGCCTTTTCTATAGTAAATTATTCAAAAAATAATTTTTTACTGTCGCAAATTTTAAATATCCCTGGGATTGCCTTTTCTATAGTAAATTTCTCACAAATTAATTTTTTACTGTCGCAAATTTTAAGTGCGCCAGGGATTGCCTTTTCTATAGTAAATTATTCAAAAAATAATTTTTTATTGTCGCAAATTTTAATTGCGCCAGGGATTGCCTTTTCTATAGTAAATTATTCAAAAAATAATTTTTTACTGTCGCAAATTTTAATTGCCCCAGGGATTGCCTTTTCTATAGTAAATTATTCAAAAAATAATTTTCTACTGTCGCAAATTTTAATTACGCCAGGGATTGCCTTTTCTATAGTAAATTATTCAAAAAATAATTTTTTACTGTCGCAAATTTTAATTGCGCCAGGGATTGCCTTTTCTATAGTAAATTATTCAAAAAATAATTTTCTACTGCCGCAAATTTTAATTGCGCCAGGGATTGCCTTTTCTATAGTAAATTATTCAAAAAATAATTTTTTACTGTCGCAAATTTTAAATAAGCCAGGGATTGCCTTTTCTATAGTAAATTATTCAAAAAATAATTTTCTACTGTCGCAAATTTTAATTACGCCACGGGATTTCCTTTTCTATAGTAAATTATTCAAAAAATAATTTTATACTGTCGCAAATTTTAATTACGCCAGGGATTGCCTTTTCTATAGTAAATTATTCAAAAAATAATTTTTTACTGTCGCAAATTTTAATTACGCCAGGGATTGCTTTTTCTATAGTAAATTATTCAAAAAATAATTTTTTACTGTCGCAAATTGTAATTGCGCCAGGGATTGCCTTTTCTATAGTAAATTATTCAAAAAATAATTTTTTACTGTCGCAAATTTTAAATATCCCAGGGATTGCCTTTTCTATAGTAAATTTCTCACAAATTAATTTTTTACTGTCGCAAATTTTAAGTGCGCCAGGGATTGCCTTTTCTATAGTAAATTATTCAAAAAATAATTTTTTATTGTCGCAAATTTTAATTGCGCCAGGGATTGCCTTTTCTATAGTAAATTATTCAAAAAATAATTTTTTACTGTCGCAAATTTTAATTGCGCCAGGGATTGCCTTTTCTATAGTAAATTATTCAAAAAATAATTTTCTATTGTCGCAAATTTTAATTACGCCAGGGATTGCCTTTTCTATAGTAAATTATTCAAAAAATAATTTTTTACTGTCGCAAATTTTAATTGCGCCAGGGATTGCCTTTTCTATAGTAAATTATTCAAAAAATAATTTTCTACTGTCGCAAATTTTAATTGCGCCAGGGATTGCCTTTTCTATAGTAAATTATTCAAAAAATAATTTTTTACTGTCGCAAATTTTAAATAAGCCAGGGATTGCCTTTTCTATAGTAAATTATTCAAAAAATAATTTTCTACTGTCGCAAATTTTAATTACGCCACGGGATTTCCTTTTCTATAGTAAATTATTCAAAAAATAATTTTCTACTGTCGCAAATTTTAATTACGCCAGGGATTGCCTTTCCTACAGTAAATTTTGCAAAAAATAATTTTTTACTGTCGCAAATTTTAATTACGCCAGGGATTGCCTTTTCTATAGTAAATTATTCAAAAAATAATTTTTTACTGTCGCAAATTTTAAGTGCGCCAGGGATTGCCTTTTCTATAGTAAATTATTCAAAAAATAATTTTTTACTGTCGCAAATTTTAATTACGCCAGGGATTGCCTTTTCTACAGTAAATTTTGCAAAAAATAATTTTCTACTGTCGCAAATTTTAATTACGCCAGGGATTGCCTTTTCTATAGTAAATTTTGCAAAAAATAATTTTCTACTGTTGCAAATTTTAATTGCGCCAGGGATTGCCTTTTCTATAGTAAATTATTCAAAAAATAATTTTTTACTGTCGCAAATTTTAAGTGCGCCAGGGATTGCCTTTTCTATAGTAAATTATTCAAAAAATAATTTTTTACTGTCGCAAATTTTAATTACGCCAGGGATTGCCTTTTCTATAGTAAATTACTCAAAAAATAATTTTGTACTGTCGCAAATTTTAATTACGCCAGTGATTGCCTTTTCTATAGTAAATTATTCAAAAAATAATTTTTTACTGTCGCAAATTTTAAGTGCGCCAGGGATTGCCTTTTCTATAGTAAATTATTCAAAAAATAATTTTTTACTGTCGCAAATTTTAAATATCCCAGGGATTGCCTTTTCTATAGTAAATTATTCAAAAAATAATTTTCTACTGTCGCAAATTTTAATTACGCCAGTGATTTCCTTTTCTATAGTAAATTATTCAAAAAATAATTTTTTACTGTCGCAAATTTTAAATACGCCAGGGATTGCCTTTTCTACAGTAAATTTTGCAAAAAATAATTTTTTACTGTCGCAAATTTTAATTGCGCCAGGGATTGCCTTTTCTACAGTACATTATTCAAAAAATAATTTTATACTGTCGCAAATTTTAAATACGCCAGGGATTGCCTTTTCTTTAGTAAATTATTCAAAAAATAATTTTCAACTGTCGCAAATTTTAATTACGCCAGGGATTGCCTTTTCTATAGTAAATTATTCAAAAAATAATTTTCAACTGTCGCAAATTTTAATTACGCCAGGGATTGCCTTTTCTATAGTAAATTATTCAAAAAAGTAATTTTTTACTGTCGCAAATTTTAAGTGCGCCAGGGATTGCCTTTTCTATAGTAAATTATTCAAAAAATAATTTTATACTATCGCAAATTTTAATTACGCCAGGGATTGCCTTTTCTATAGTAAATTATTCAAAAAATAATTTTCAACTGTCGCAAATTTTAATTACGCCAGGGATTGCCTTTTCTATAGTAAATTATTCAAAAAATAATTTTTTACTGTCGCAAATTTTAAGTGCGCCAGGGATTGCCTTTTCTATAGTAAATTATTCAAAAATAATTTTCAACTGTCGCAAATTTTAATTACGCCAGGGATTGCCTTTTCTACAGTAAATTATTCAAAAAATAATTTTCAACTGTCGCAAATTTTAAATATCCCAGGGATTGCCTTTTCTACAGTAAATTATTCAAAAAATAATTTTTTACTGTCGCAAATTTTAAGTGCGCCAAGGATTGCCTTTTCTACAGTAAATTTTTCAAAATATTAATTTTTTACTGTCGCAAATTTTAATTACGCCAGGGATTGCCTTTTCTATAGTAAATTATTCAAAAAATAATTTATTACTGTCGCAAATTTTAATTGCGCCATGGATTGCCTTTTCTATAGTAAATTTCGCAAAAAATAATTTTTTACTGTCGCAAATTTTAAATACGCCAGGGATTGCCTTTTCTGTAGTAAATTATTCAAAAAATAATTTTATACTGTCGCAAATTTTAATTACGCCAGGGATTGCCTTTTCTATAGTAAATTTTGCAAAAAATAATTTTTTACTGTCGCAAATTTTAATTGCGCCAGGGATTGCCTTTTCTATAGTAAATTATTCAAAAAATAATTTTCAACTGTCGCAAATTTTAATTACGCCAGGGATTGCCTTTTCTATAGTAAATTTTGCAAAAAATAATTTTTTACTGTCGCAAATTTTAATTGCGCCAGGGATTGCCTTTTCTATAGTAAATTATTCAAAAAATAATTTTATACTGTCGCAAATTTTAATTACGCCAGGGATTGCCTTTTCTATAGTAAATTATTCAAAAAATAATTTTTTACTGTCGCAAATTTTAATTGCGCCAGGGATTGCCTTTTCTATAGTAAATTTTGCAAAAAATAATTTTTTACTGTCGCAAATTTTAAATACGCCAGGGATTGCCTTTTCTATAGTAAATTATTCAAAAAATAATTTTCAACTGTCGCAAATTTTAATTACGCCAGGGATTGCCTTTTCTATAGTAAATTTTGCAAAAAATAATTTTTTACTGTCGCAAATTTTAATTGCGCCAGTGATTGCCTTTTCTATAGTAAATTATTCAAAAAATAATTTTATACTGTCGCAAATTTTAATTACGCCAGGGATTGCCTTTTTTATAGTAAATTATTCAAAAAATAATTTTTTACTGTCGCAAATTTTAAATACGCCAGGGATTGCCTTTTCTATAGTAAATTATTCAAAAAATAATTTTCTACTGTCGCAAATTTTAATTACGCCTGGGATTGCCTTTTCTATAGTAAATTATTCAAAAAATAATTTTCTACTTTCGCAAATTGTAATTGCGCCAGGGATTGCCTTTTCTATAGTAAATTATTCAAAAAATAATTTTTTACTGTCGCAAATTTTAATTACGCCAGGGATTGCCTTTTCTATAGTAAATTATTCAAAAAATAATTTTTTACTGTCGCAAATTTTAATTGCGCCAGGGATTGCCTTTTCTATAGTAAATTTTGCAAAAAATAATTTCTTACTGTCGCAAATTTTAAATACGCCAGGGATTGCCTTTTCTATAGTAAATTATTCAAAAAATAATTTTCTACTGTCGCAAATTTTAAATACGCCAGGGATTGCTTTTTCTATAGTAAATTATTCAAAAAATAATTTTTTACTGTCGCAAATTTTAAGTGCGCCAGGGATTGCCTTTTCTATAGTAAAATATTCAAAAAATAATTTTTTACTGTCGCAAATTTTAATTGCGCCAGGGATTGCCTTTTCTATAGTAAATTTTGCAAAAAATAATTTTCTACTGTCGCAAATTTTAATTGCGCCAGGGATTGCCTTTTCTATAGTAAATTATTCAAAAAATAATTTTCTACTGTCGCAAATTTTAATTACGCCAGGGATTGCCTTTTCTATAGTAAATTATTCAAAAAATAATTTTATACTGTCGCAAATTTTAAATACGCCAGGGATTGCCTTTTCTATAGTAAATTTTGCAAAAAATAATTTTTTACTGTCGCAAATTTTAATTGCGCCAGGGATTGCCTTTTCTATAGTAAATTATTCAAAAAATAATTTTCTACTGTCGCAAATTTTAATTACGCCAGGGATTGCCTTTCTATAGTAAATTATTCAAAAAATAATTTTTTACTGTCGCAAATTTTAAGTGCGCCAAGGATTGCCTTTTCTATAGTAAATTATTCAAAAAATAATTTTATACTGTCGCAAATTTTAATTACGCCAGGGATTGCCTTTTCTATAGTAAATTATTCAAAAAATAATTTTATACTGTCGCAAATTTTAAATACGCCAGGGATTGCCTTTTCTATAGTAAATTATTCAAAAAATAATTTTCTACTGTCGCAAATTTTAATTACGCCAGGGATTGCTTTTCTATAGTAAATTTTCCAAAAAAATAATTTTTTACTCTCGCAAATTTTAAATATCCCAGGGATTGCTTTTCTATAGTAAATTTCTCACAAATTAATTTTTTACTGTCGCAAATTTTAAATACGCCAGGGATTGCCTTTTCTATAGTACATTATTCAAAAAATAATTTTTTACTGTCGCAAATTTTAAATATCCCAGGGATTGCTTTTTCTATAGTAAATTTCTCACAAATTAATTTCTTACTGTCGCAAATTTTAAATACGCCAGGGATTGCCTTTTCTATAGTAAATTATTCAAAAAATAATTTTTTACTGTCGCAAATTTTAAATATCCCAGAGATTGCCTTTTCTATAGTAAATTTCTCACAAATTAATTTCTTACTGTCGCAAATTTTAAATACGCCAGGGATTGCCTTTTCTATAGTAAATTATTCAAAAAATAATTTTCTACTGTCGCAAATTTTAAATACGCCAGGGATTGCCTTTTCTATAGTAAATTATTCAAAAAATAATTTCTTACTGTCGCAAATTTTAAATACGCCAGGGATTGCCTTTTCTATAGTAAATTATTCAAAAAATAATTTTCTACTGTCGCAAATTGTAATTGCGCCAGGGATTGCCTTTTCTATAGTTAATTATTCAAAAAATAATTTTTTACTGTCGCAAATTTTAATTACGCCAGGGATCGCCTTTTCTATAGTAAATTATTCAAAAAATAATTTTATACTGTCGAAAATTTTAAATACGCCAGGGATTGCCTTTTCTATAGTAAATTATTCAAAATATAATTTCTTACTGTCGCAAATTTTAAATACGCCAGGGATTGCCTTTTCTATAGTAAATTATTCAAAAAATAATTTTCTACTGTCGCAAATTGTAATTGCGCCAGGGATTGCCTTTTCTATAGTAAATTATTCAAAAAATATTTTTTTACTGTCGCAAATTTTAATTACGCCAGGGATTGCCTTTTCTATAGTAAATTATTCAAAAAATAATTTTTTACTGTCGCAAATTTTAATTGCGCCAGGGATTGCCTTTTCTATAGTAAATTTTGCAAAAAATAATTTTTTACTGTCGCAAATTTTAAATACGCCAGGGATTGCCTTTTCTATAGTAAATTATTCAAAAAATAATTTTCAACTGTCGCAAATTTTAATTGCGCCAGGGATTGCCTTTTCTATAGTAAATTATTCAAAAAATAATTTTATACTGTCGCAAATTTTAATTACGCCAGGGATTGCCTTTTCTATAGTAAATTATTCAAAAAATAATTTTTTACTGTCGCAAATTTTAATTACGCCAGGGATTGCTTTTTCTATAGTAAATTATTCAAAAAATAATTTTTTACTGTCGCAAATTGTAATTCCGCCAGGGATTGCCTTTTCTATAGTAAATTATTCAAAAAACAATTTTTTACTGTCGCAAATTTTAAATATCCCAGGGATTGCCTTTTCTATAGTAAATTTCTCACAAATTAATTTTTTACTGTCGCAAATTTTAAGTGCGCCAGGGATTGCCTTTTCTATAGTAAATTATTCAAAAAATAATTTTTTATTGTCGCAAATTTTAATTGCGCCAGGGATTGCCTTTTCTATAGTAAATTATTCAAAAAATAATTTTTTACTGTCGCAAATTTTAATTGCGCCAGGGATTGCCTTTTCTATAGTAAATTATTCAAAAAATAATTTTCTACTGTCGCAAATTTTAATTACGCCAGGGATTGCCTTTTCTATAGTAAATTATTCAAAAAATAATTTTTTACTGTCGCAAATTTTAATTGCGCCAGGGATTGCCTTTTCTATAGTAAATTATTCAAAAAATAATTTTTTACTATCGCAAGTTTTAATTGCGCCAGGGATTGCCTTTTCTATAGTAAATTATTCAAAAAATAATTTTCTACTGTCGCAAATTTTAATTGCGCCAGGGATTGCCTTTTCTATAGTAAATTATTCAAAAAATAATTTTTTACTGTCGCAAATTTTAATTACGCCAGGGATTGCCTTTCCTATAGTAAATTATTCAAATAATAATTTTCTACTGTCGCAAATTTTAAATACGCCAGGGATTGCTTTTTATATAGTAAATTATTCAAAAAATAATTTTTTACTGCCGCAAATTTTAAGTGCGCCAGGGATTGCCTTTTCTATAGTAAATTATTCAAAAAATAATTTTCAACTGTCGCAAATTTTAATTACGCCAGGGATTGCCTTTTCTATAGTAAATTATTCAAAAAATAATTTTTTACTGTCGCAAATTTTAATTACGCCAGGGATTGCCCTTTCTATAGTAAATTATTCAAAAAATAATTTTTTACTGTCGCAAATTTTAAATACGCCAGGGATTGCCTTTTCTATAGTAAATTATTCAAAATATAATTTCTTACTGTCGCAAATTTTAAATACGCCAGGGATTGCCTTTTCTATAGTAAATTATTCAAAAAATAATTTTTTACTGTCGCAAATTTTAATTGCGCCAGGGATTGCCTTTTCTACAGTAAATTTTTCAAAAATTAATTTTTTACTGTCGCAAATTTTAAATACGCCAGGGATTGCCTTTTCTATAGTAAATTATTCAAAAAATAATTTTCTACTGTCGGAAATTTTAAATACGCCAGGGATTGCCTTTTCTCTAGTAAATTATTCAAAAAATAATTTTCTACTGTCGCAAATTTTAAATATACCAGGGATTGCCTTTTCTATAGTATATTATTCAAAAAATAATTTTTTACTGTCGCAAATTTTAAGTGCGCCAGGGATTGCCTTTTCTACAGTAAATTTTTCAAAATATTAATTTTTTACTGTCGCAAATTTTAATTACGCCAGGGCTTGCCTTTTCTATAGTAAATTATTCAAAAAATAATTTTCTACTGTCGCAAATTTTAAATATCCCAGGGATTGCCTTTTCTATAGTAAATTATTCAAAAAATAATTTTCAACTGTCGCAAATTGTAATTGCGCCAGGGATTGCCTTTTCTATAGTAAATTATTCAAAAAATAATTTTATACTGTCGCAAATTTTAATTACGCCAGGGATTGCCTTTTCTATAGTAAATTATTCAAAAAATAATTTTTTACTGTCGCAAATTTTAAATACGCCAGGGATTGCCTTTTCTATAGTAAATTATTCAAAAAATAATTTTCTACTGTCGCAAATTTTAATTACGCCAGGGATTGCCTTTTATATAGTAAGTTATTCAAAAAATAATTTTATACTGTCGCAAATTTTAATTACGCCAGGTATTGCCTTTTCTATAGTAAATTTTGCAAAAAATAATTTTTTACTGTCGCGAATTTTAAATACGCCAGGGATTGCCTTTTCTATAGTAAATTATTCAAAAAATAATTTTCAACTGTCGCAAATTTTAATTGCGCCAGGGATTGCCTTTTCTATAGTAAATTATTCAAAAAATAATTTTATACTGTCGCAAATTTTAATTACGCCAGGGATTGCCTTTTCTATAGTAAATTATTCAAAAAATAATTTTTTACTGTCGCAAATTTTAATTACGCCAGGGATTGCCTTTTCTATAGTAAATTATTCAAAAAATAATTTTTTACTGTCGCAAATTGTAATTGCGCCAGGGATTGCCTTTTCTATAGTAAATTATTCAAAAAATAATTTTTTACTGTCGCAAATTTTAAATATCCCAGGGATTGCCTTTTCTATAGTAAATTTCTCACAAATTAATTTTTTACTGTCGCAAATTTTAAGTGCGCCAGGGATTGCCTTTTCTATAGTAAATTATTCAAAAAATAATTTTTTACTGTCGCAAATTTTAATTGCGCCAGGGATTGCCTTTTCTATAGTAAATTTCGCAAAAAATAATTTTTTACTGTCGCAAATTTTAAATACGCCAGGGATTGCCTTTTCTGTAGTAAATTATTCAAAAAATAATTTTATACTGTCGCAAATTTTAATTACGCCAGGGATTGCCTTTTCTATAGTAAATTTTGCAAAAAATAATTTTTTACTGTCGCAAATTTTAATTGCGCCAGGGATTGCCTTTTCTATAGTAAATTATTCAAAAAATAATTTTCAACTGTCGCAAATTTTAATTACGCCAGGGATTGCCTTTTCTATAGTAAATTTTGCAAAAAATAATTTTTTACTGTCGCAAATTTTAATTGCGCCAGGGATTGCCTTTTCTATAGTAAATTATTCAAAAAATAATTTTATACTGTCGCAAATTTTAATTACGCCAGGGATTGCCTTTTATATAGTAAATTATTCAAAAAATAATTTTTTACTGTCGCAAATTTTAATTGCGCCAGGGATTGCCTTTTCTATAGTAAATTTTGCAAAAAATAATTTTTTACTGTCGCAAATTTTAAATACGCCAGGGATTGCCTTTTCTATAGTAAATTATTAAAAAAAAAAATTTTCAACTGTCGCAAATTTTAATTACGCCAGGGATTGCCTTTTCTATAGTAAATTTTGCAAAAAATAATTTTTTACTGTCGCAAATTTTAATTGCGCCAGGGATTGCCTTTTCTATAGTAAATTATTCAAAAAATAATTTTATACTGTCGCAAATTTTAATTACGCCAGGGATTGCCTTTTTTATAGTAAATTATTCAAAAAATAATTTTTTACTGTCGCAAATTTTAAATACGCCAGGGATTGCCTTTTCTATAGTAAATTATTCAAAAAATAATTTTCTACTGTCGCAAATTTTAATTACGCCTGGGATTGCCTTTTCTATAGTAAATTATTCAAAAAATAATTTTCTACTTTCGCAAATTGTAATTGCGCCAGGGATTGCCTTTTCTATAGTAAATTATTCAAAAAATAAATTTTTACTGTCGAAAATTTTAATTACGCCAGGGATTGCCTTTTCTATAGTAAATTATTCAAAAAATAATTTTTTACTGTCGCAAATTTTAATTGCGCCAGGGATTGCCTTTTCTATAGTAAATTTTGCAAAAAATAATTTTTTACTGTCGCAAATTTTAAATACGCCAGGGATTGCCTTTTCTATAGTAAATTATTCAAAAAATAATTTTATACTGTCGCAAATTTTAATTACGCCAGAGATTGCCTTTTCAATAGTAAATTTTGCAAAAAATAATTTTTTACTGTCGCAAATTTTAATTGCGCCAGGGATTGCCTTTTCTATAGTAAATTATTCAAAAAATAATTTTCAACTGTCGCAAATTTTAATTACGCCAGGGATTGCCTTTTCTATAGTAAATTTTGCAAAAAATAATTTTTTACTGTCGCAAATTTTAATTGCGCCAGGGATTGCCTTTTCTATAGTAAATTATTCAAAAAATAATTTTATACTGTCGCAAATTTTAATTACGCCAGGGATTGCCTTTTCTATAGTAAATTATTCAAAAAATAATTTTTTACTGTCGCAAATTTTAATTGCGCCAGGGATTGCCTTTTCTATAGTAAATTTTGCAAAAAATAATTTTCTACTGTCGCAAATTTTTAATTGCGCCAGGGATTGCCTTTTCTATAGTAAATTATTCGAAAAATAATTTTCTACTGTCGCAAATTTTAATTACGCCAGGGATTGCCTTTCTATAGTAAATTATTCAAAAAATAATTTTATACTGTCGCAAATTTTAAATACGCCAGGGATTGCCTTTTCTATAGTAAATTATTCAAAAAATAATTTTCTACTGTCGCAAATTTTAGTTACGCCAGGGATTGCTTTTCTATAGTAAATTTTCCAAAAAAATAATTTTTTACTGTCGCAAATTTTAAATATCCCAGGGATTGCCTGTTCTATAGTAAATTTCTCACAAATTAATTTTTTACTGTCGCAAATTTTAAATACGCCAGGGATTGCCTTTTCTATAGTAAATTATTCAAAAAATAATTTTTTACTGTCGCAAATTTTAAATATCCCAGGGATTGCTTTTTCTATAGTAAATTTCTCACAAATTAATTTCTTACTGTCGCAAATTTTAAATACGCCAGGGATTGCCTTTTCTATAGTAAATTATTCAAAAAATAATTTTTTACTGTCGCAAATTTTAAATATCCCAGGGATTGCCTTTTCTATAGTAAATTTCTCACAAATTAATTTCTTACTGTCGCAAATTTTAAATACGCCAGGGATTGCCTTTTCTATAGTAAATTATTCAAAAAATAATTTTCTACTGTCGCAAATTTTAAATACGCCAGGGATTGCTTTTTCTATAGTAAATTATTCAAAAAATAATTTTTTACTGTCGCAAATTTTAAGTGCGCCAGGGATTGCCTTTTCTATAGTAAAATATTCAAAAAATAATTTTTTACTGTCGCAAATTTTAATTGCGCCAGGGATTGCCTTTTCTATAGTAAATTTTGCAAAAAATAATTTTCTACTGTCGCAAATTTTAATTGCGCCAGGGATTGCCTTTTCTATAGTAAATTATTCAAAAAATAATTTTCTACTGTCGCAAATTTTAATTACGCCAGGGATTGCCTTTCTATAGTAAATTATTCAAAAAATAATTTTATACTGTCGCAAATTTTAAATACGCCAGGGATTGCCTTTTCTATAGTAAATTTTGCAAAAAATAATTTTTTACTGTCGCAAATTTTAATTGCGCCAGGGATTGCCTTTTCTATAGTAAATTATTCAAAAAATAATTTTCTACTGTCGCAAATTTTAATTACGCCAGGGATTGCCTTTCTATAGTAAATTATTCAAAAAATAATTTTTTACTGTCGCAAATTTTAAGTGCGCCAGGGATTGCCTTTTCTATAGTAAATTATTCAAAAAATAATTTTATACTGTCGCAAATTTTAATTACGCCAGGGATTGCCTTTTCTATAGTAAATTATTCAAAAAATAATTTTATACTGTCGCAAATTTTAAATACGCCAGGGATTGCCTTTTCTATAGTAAATTATTCAAAAAATAATTTTCTACTGTCGCAAATTTTAATTACGCCAGGGATTGCTTTTCTATAGTAAATTTTCCAAAAAAATAATTTTTTACTGTCGCAAATTTTAAATATCCCAGGGATTGCCTTTTCTATAGTAAATTTCTCACAAATTAATTTTTTACTGTCGCAAATTTTAAATACGCCA
Source organism: Dioctria linearis (assembly GCA_963930735.1). NCBI lineage: Eukaryota > Metazoa > Arthropoda > Insecta > Diptera > Asilidae > Dioctria > Dioctria linearis. Next base: position 22,599 of record CAWVNZ010002325.1, on the reverse strand, counting down.
GGGATTGCCTTTTCTATAGTAAATTATTCAAAAAATAATTTTTTACTGTCGCAAATTTTAAATATCCCAGGGATTGCTTTTTCTATAGTAAATTTCTCACAAATTAATTTCTTACTGTCGCAAATTTTAAATACGCCAGGGATTGCCTTTTCTATAGTAAATTATTCAAAAAATAATTTTTTACTGTCGCAAATTTTAAATATCCCAGAGATTGCCTTTTCTATAGTAAATTTCTCACAAATTAATTTCTTACTGTCGCAAATTTTAAATACGCCAGGGATTGCCTTTTCTATAGTAAATTATTCAAAAAATAATTTTCTACTGTCGCAAATTTTAAATACGCCAGGGATTGCCTTTTCTATAGTAAATTATTCAAAAAATAATTTCTTACTGTCGCAAATTTTAAATACGCCAGGGATTGCCTTTTCTATAGTAAATTATTCAAAAAATAATTTTCTACTGTCGCAAATTGTTATTGCGCCAGGGATTGCCTTTTCTATAGTTAATTATTCAAAAAATAATTTTTTACTGTCGCAAATTTTAATTACGCCAGGGATCGCCTTTTCTATAGTAAATTATTCAAAAAATAATTTTATACTGTCGAAAATTTTAAATACGCCAGGGATTGCCTTTTCTATAGTAAATTATTCAAAATATAATTTCTTACTGTCGCAAATTTTAAATACGCCAGGGATTGCCTTTTCTATAGTAAATTATTCAAAAAATAATTTTCTACTGTCGCAAATTGTAATTGCGCCAGGGATTGCCTTTTCTATAGTAAATTATTCAAAAAATATTTTTTTACTGTCGCAAATTTTAATTACGCCAGGGATTGCCTTTTCTATAGTAAATTATTCAAAAAATAATTTTTTACTGTCGCAAATTTTAATTGCGCCAGGGATTGCCTTTTCTATAGTAAATTTTGCAAAAAATAATGTTTTACTGTCGCAAATTTTAAATACGCCAGGGATTGCCTTTTCTATAGTAAATTATTCAAAAAATAATTTTCAACTGTCGCAAATTTTAATTGCGCCAGGGATTGCCTTTTCTATAGTAAATTATTCAAAAAATAATTTTATACTGTCGCAAATTTTAATTACGCCAGGGATTGCCTTTTCTATAGTAAATTATTCAAAAAATAATTTTTTACTGTCGCAAATTTTAATTACGCCAGGGATTGCTTTTTCTATAGTAAATTATTCAAAAAATAATTTTTTACTGTCGCAAATTGTAATTGCGCCAGGGATTGCCTTTTCTATAGTAAATTATTCAAAAAATAATTTTTTACTGTCGCAAATTTTAAATATCCCAGGGATTGCCTTTTGTATAGTAAATTTCTCACAAATTAATTTTTTACTGTCGCAAATTTTAAGTGCGCCAGGGATTGCCTTTATTATAGTAAATTATTCAAAAAATAATTTTTTATTGTCGCAAATTTTAATTGCGCCAGGGATTGCCTTTTCTATAGTAAATTATTCAAAAAATAATTTTTTACTGTCGCAAATTTTAATTGCGCCAGGGATTGCCTTTTCTATAGTAAATTATTCAAAAAATAATTTTCTACTGTCGCAAATTTTAATTACGCCAGGGATTGCCTTTTCTATAGTAAATTATTCAAAAAATAATTTTTTACTGTCGCAAATTTTAATTGCGCCAGGGATTGCCTTTTCTATAGTAAATTATTCAAAAAATAATTTTTTACTATCGCAAGTTTTAATTGCGCCAGGGATTGCCTTTTCTATAGTAAATTATTCAAAAAATAATTTTCTACTGTCGCAAATTTTAATTGCGCCAGGGATTGCCTTTTCTATAGTAAATTATTCAAAAAATAATTTTTTACTGTCGCAAATTTTAATTACGCCAGGGATTGCCTTTCCTATAGTAAATTATTCAAAAAATAATTTTCTACTGTCGCAAATTTTAAATACGCCAGGGATTGCTTTTTATATAGTAAATTATTCAAAAAATAATTTTTTACTGCCGCAAATTTTAAGTGCGCCAGGGATTGCCTTTTCTATAGTAAATTATTCAAAAAATAATTTTCAACTGTCGCAAATTTTAATTACGCCAGGGATTGCCTTTTCTATAGTAAATTATTCAAAAAATAATTTTTTACTGTCGCAAATTTTAATTACGCCAGGGATTGCCCTTTCTATAGTAAATTATTCAAAAAATAATTTTTTACTGTCGCAAATTTTAAATACGCCAGGGATTGCCTTTTCTATAGTAAATTATTCAAAATATAATTTCTTACTGTCGCAAATTTTAAATACGCCAGGGATTGCCTTTTCTATAGTAAATTATTCAAAAAATAATTTTTTACTGTCGCAAATTTTAATTGCGCCAGGGATTGCCTTTTCTACAGTAAATTTTTCAAAAATTAATTTTTTACTGTCGCAAATTTTAAATACGCCAGGGATTGCCTTTTCTATAGTAAATTATTCAAAAAATAATTTTCTACTGTCGGAAATTTTAAATACGCCAGGGATTGCCTTTTCTCTAGTAAATTATTCAACAAATAATTTTCTACTGTCGCAAATTTTAAATATCCCAGGGATTGCCTTTTCTATAGTATATTATTCAAAAAATAATTTTTTACTGTCGCAAATTTTAAGTGCGCCAGGGATTGCCTTTTCTACAGTAAATTTTTCAAAATATTAATTTTTTACTGTCGCAAATTTTAATTACGCCAGGGCTTGCCTTTTCTATAGTAAATTATTCAAAAAATAATTTTCTACTGTCGCAAATTTTAAATATCCCAGGGATTGCCTTTTCTATAGTAAATTATTCAAAAAATAATTTTCAACTGTCGCAAATTGTAATTGCGCCAGGGATTGCCTTTTCTATAGTAAATTATTCAAAAAATAATTTTATACTGTCGCAAATTTTAATTACGCCAGGGATTGCCTTTTCTATAGTAAATTATTCAAAAAATAATTTTTTACTGTCGCAAATTTTAAATACGCCAGGGATTGCCTTTTCTATAGTAAATTATTCAAAAAATAATTTTCTACTGTCGCAAATTTTAATTACGCCAGGGATTGCCTTTTATATAGTAAGTTATTCAAAAAATAATTTTATACTGTCGCAAATTTTAATTACGCCAGGTATTGCCTTTTCTATAGTAAATTTTGCAAAAAATAATTTTTTACTGTCGCGAATTTTAAATACGCCAGGGATTGCCTTTTCTATAGTAAATTATTCAAAAAATAATTTTCAACTGTCGCAAATTTTAATTGCGCCAGGGATTGCCTTTTCTATAGTAAATTATTCAAAAAATAATTTTATACTGTCGCAAATTTTAATTACGCCAGGGATTGCCTTTTCTATAGTAAATTATTCAAAAAATAATTTTTTACTGTCGCAAATTTTAATTACGCCAGGGATTGCCTTTTCTATAGTAAATTATTCAAAAAATAATTTTTTACTGTCGCAAATTGTAATTGCGCCAGGGATTGCCTTTTCTATAGTAAATTATTCAAAAAATAATTTTTTACTGTCGCAAATTTTAAATATCCCAGGGATTGCCTTTTCTATAGTAAATTTCTCACAAATTAATTTTTTACTGTCGCAAATTTTAAGTGCGCCAGGGATTGCCTTTTCTATAGTAAATTATTCAAAAAATAATTTTTTACTGTCGCAAATTTTAATTGCGCCAGGGATTGCCTTTTCTATAGTAAATTATTCAAAAAATAATTTTTTACTGTCGCAAATTTTAATTGCGCCAGGGATTGCCTTTTCTATATTAAATTATTCAAAAAATAATTTTCTACTGTCGCAAATTTTAATTACGCCAGGGATTGCCTTTTCTATAGTAAATTATTCAAAAAATAATTTTTTACTGTCGCAAATTTTAATTACGCCAGGGATTGCCTTTTCTATAGTAAATTATTCAAAAAATATTTTTTTACTATCGCAAGTTTTAATTGCGCCAGGGATTGCCTTTTCTATAGTAAATTATTCAAAAAATAATTTTCTACTGTCGCAAATTTTAATTGAGCCAGGGATTGCCTTTTCTATAGTAAATTATTCAAAAAATAATTTTTTACTGTCGCAAATTTTAATTACGCCAGGGATTGCCTTTTCTATAGTAAATTATTCAAAAAATAATTTTCTACTGTCGCAAATTTTAATTGCGCCAGGGATTGCCTTTTCTATAGTAAATTATTCAAAAAATAATTTTCAACTGTCGCAAATTTTAATTGCGCCAGGGATTGCCTTTTCTATAGTAAATTATTCAAAAAATAATTTTCTACTCTCGCAAATTTTAAATATCCCAGGGATTGCCTTTTCTATAGTAAATTTCTCACAAATTAATTTATTACTGTCGCAATTTTTAATTACGCCAGGGATTGCCTTTTCTATAGTAAATTGTTCAAAAAATAATTTTTTACTGTCGCAAATTTTAATTGCGCCAGAGATTGCCTTTTCTATAGTAAATTATTCAAAAAATAATTTTCTACTGTGGCAAATTTTAATTACGCCAGGGATTGCCTTTTCTATAGTAAATTATTCAAAAAATAATTTTTTACTGTCGCAAATTTTAATTGTGCCAGGGATTGCCTTTTCTATAGTAAATTATTCAAAAAATAATTTTTTACTCTCGCAAATTTCAATTTCGCCAGGGATTGCCTTTTCTATAGTAAATTATTCAAAAAATAATTTTCTACTGTCGCAAATTTTAAATATCCCAGGGATTGCCTTTTCTATAGTAAATTTCTCACAAATTAATTTATTACTGTCGCAATTTTTAATTACGCCAGGGATTGCCTTTTCTATAGTAAATTGTTCAAAAAATAATTTTTTACTGTCGCAAATTTTAATTGCGCCAGGGATTGCCTTTTCTATAGTAAATTATTCAAAAAATAATTTTATACTGTCGCAAATTTTAATTACGCCAGGGATTGCCTTTTCTATAGTAAATTATTCAAAAAATAATTTTTTACTGTCGCAAATTTTAATTACGCCAGGGATTGCCTTTTCTATAGTAAATTATTCAAAAAATAATTTTATACTGTCGCAAATTTTAATTACGCCAGGGATTGCCTTTTCTATAGTAAATTATTCAAAAAATAATTTTTTACTGTCGCAAATTTTAATTACGCCAGGGATTGCCTTTTCTATAGTAAATTATTCAAAAAATAATTTTATACTGTCGCAAATTTTAATTACGCCAGGGATTGCCTTTTCTATAGTAAATTATTCAAAAAATAATTTTTTACTGTCGCAAATTTTAATTACGCCAGGGATTGCCTTTTCTATAGTAAATTATTCAAAAAATAATTTTTTACTGTCGCAAATTGTAATTGCGCCAGGGATTGCCTTTTCTATAGTAAATTATTCAAAAAATAATTTTTTACTGTCGCAAATTTTAAATATCCCAGGGATTGCCTTTTCTATAGTAAATTTCTCACAAATTAATTTTTTACTGTCGCAAATTTTAAGTGCGCCAGGGATTGCCTTTTCTATAGTAAATTATTCAAAAATAATTTTTTACTGTCGCAAATTTTAATTGCGCCAGGGATTGCCTTTCTATAGTAAATTATTCAAAAAATAATTTTTTACTGTCGCAAATTTTAATTGCGCCAGGGATTGCCTTTTCTATAGTAAATTATTCAAAAAATAATTTTCTACTGTCGCAAATTTTAATTACGCCAGGGATTGCCTTTTCTATAGTAAATTGTTCAAAAAATAATTTTTTACTGTCGCAAATTTTAATTGCGCCAGGGATTGCCTTTTCTATAGTAAATTATTCAAAAAATAATTTTTTACTATCGCAAGTTTTAATTGCGCCAGGGATTGCCTTTTCTATAGTAAATTATTCAAAAAATAATTTTCTACTGTCGCAAATTTTAATTGCGCCAGGGATTGCCTTTTCTATAGTAAATTATTCAAAAAATAATTTTTTACTGTCGCAAATTTTAATTACGCCAGGGATTGCCTTTTCTATAGTAAATTATTCAAAAAATAATTTTCTACTGTCGCAAATTTTAATTGCGCCAGGGATTGCCTTTTCTATAGTAAATTATTCAAAAAATAATTTTCTACTGTCGCAAATTTTAAATATCCCAGGGATTGCCTTTTCTATAGTAAATTTCTCACAAATTAATTTATTACTGTCGCAATTTTTAATTACGCCAGGGATTGCCTTTTCTATAGTAAATTGTTCAAAAAATAATTTTTTACTGTCGCAAATTTTAATTGCGCCAGGGATTGCCTTTTCTATAGTAAATTATTCAAAAAATAATTTTCTACTGTCGCAAATTTTAATTACGCCAGGGATTGCCTTTTCTATAGTAAATTATTCAAAAAATAATTTTTTACTGTCGCGAATTTTAATTGCGCCAGGGATTGCCTTTTCTATAGTAAATTATTCAAAAAATAATTTTTTACTGTCGCAAATTTTAATTGCGCCAGGGATTGACTTTTCTATAGTAAATTATTCAAAAAATAATTTTTTACTGTCGCAAATTTCAATTTCGCCAGGGATTGCCTTTTCTACAGTAAATTTTTCAAAAAATAATTTTCTACTGTCGCAAATTTTAATTGCGCCAGGGATTGCCTTTTCTACAGTAAATTTTTCAAAAATTAATTTTTTACTGTCGCAAATTTTAAATACGCCAGGGATTGCCTTTTTTATAGTAAATTATTCAAAAAATAATTTTTTACTGTCGAAAATTTTAAATACGCCAGGGATTGCCTTTTCTATAGTAAATTATTCAAAAAATAATTTTCTGCTGTACGCCACGGATTGCCTTTTCTATAGCAAATTATTCAAAAAATAATTTTCTACTGTCGGAAATTTTAAATACGCCAGGGATTGCCTTTTCTATAGTAAGTTATTCAAAAAATAATTTTCTACTGTCGCAAATTTTAATTACGCCAGGGATTGCCTTTTCTATAGTAAATTATTCAAAAAATATTTTTTTACTGTCGCAAATTTTAAGTGCGCCAGGGATTGCCTTTTCTATAGTAAATTACTCAAAAAATAATTTTTTACTGTCGCAAATTTTAATTAAGCCAGGGATTGCCTTTTCTATAGTAAATTTCTCACAAATTAATTTTTTACTTTCGCAAATTTTAAGTGCGCCAGGGATTGCCTTTTCTATAGTAAATTATTCAAAAAATAATTTTCTACTGTCGCAAATTTTAATTACGCCAGGGATTGCCTTTTCTATAGTAAATTATTCAAAAAATAGTTTTTTACTGTCGCAAATTTCAAATCCGCCAGGGATTGCCTTTTCTATAGTAAATTATTCAAAAAATAATTTTCTACTGTCGCAAATTTTAATTACGCCAGGGATTGCCTTTTCTATAGTGAATTATTCAAAAAATAATTTTTTACTGTCGCAAATTTTAAGTGCGCCAGGGATTGCCTTTTCTATAGTAAATTATTGAAAAAATAATTTTATACTGTCGCAAATTTTAATTACGCCAGGGATTGCCTTTTCTATAGTAAATTATTCAAAAAATAATTTTTTACTGTCGCAAATTTTAAATATCCCAGGATTTGCCTTTTCTATAGTAAATTTCTCACAAATTAATTTCTTACTGTCGCAAATTTTAATTACGCCAGGGATTGCCTTTTCTATAGTAAATTATTCAAAAAATAATTTTCAACTGTCGCAAATTTTAAGTGCGCCAGGGATTGCCTTTTCTATAGTAAATTATTCAAAAAATAATTTTTTAATGTCGCAAATTTTAAATATCCCAGGGATTGCCTTTTCTATACTAAATTATTCAAAAAATAATTTTTTACTATCGCAAGTTTTAATTGCGCCAGGGATTGCCTTTTCTATAGTAAATTATTCAGAAAATAATTTTTTACTGTCGCAAATTTTAATTACGCCAGGGATTGCCTTTTCTATAGTAAATTATTCAAAAAATAATTTTCTACTGTCGCAAATTTTAATTACGCCAGGGATTGTCTTTTCTATTGTAAATTATTCAATAAATAATTTTTTACTGTCGCAAATTTAAAGTGTGCCAGGGATTGCCTTTTCTATAGTAAATTTTGCAAAAAATAATTTTTTACTGTCGAAAATTTTAATTGCGCCAGGGATTACCTTTTCTACAGTATTCAAAAAATAATTTTTTACTGTCGCAAATTTTAATTGCGCCAGGGATTGCCTTTTCTATAGTAAATTATTCAAAAAATAATTTTTTACTGTCGCAAATTTCAAATCCGCCAGCGATTGCCTTTTCTATAGTAAATTATTCAAAAAATAATTTTTTACTGTCGCAAATTTTAATTACGCCAGGGATTGCCTTTTCTATAGTAAATTATTCAAAAAATAATTTTATACTGTCGCAAATTTTAATTACGCCAGGGATTGCCTTTTCTATAGTAAATTATTCAAAAAATAATTTTTTACTGTCGCAAATTTTAAATATCCCAGGGATTGCCTTTTCTATAGTAAATTATTCAAAAAATAATTTTTTACTATCGCAAGTTTTAATAGCGCCAGGGATTGCCTTTTCTGTAGTAAATTATTCAAAAAATAATTTTCTACTGTAGCAAATTTTAATTACGCCAGGGATTGCCTTTTCTATAGTAAGTTATTCAAAAAATAATTTTCAAATGTCGCAAATTTTAATTGCGCCAGGGATTGCCTTTTCTATAGTAAATTATTCAAAAAATAATTTTATACTGTCGCAAATTTTAATTACGCCAGGGATTGCCTTTTCTATAGTAAATTATTCAAAAAATAATTTTCAACTGTCGCAAATTTTAATTACGCCAGGGATTGCCTTTTCTATAGTAAATTATTCAAAAAATAATTTTCTACTGTCGCAAATTTTAATTGCGCCAGGGATTGCCTTTTCTACAGTAAATTTTTCAAAATTAATTTTTTACTGTCGCAAATTTTAAATACGCCAGGGATTGCCTTTTCTATAGTAAATTATTCAAAAAATAATTTTTTACTGTCGGAAATTTTAAATACGCCAGGGATTGCCTTTTCTATAGTAAATTATTCAAAAAATAATTTTCTACTGTACGCCACGGATTGCCTTTTCTATAGTAAATTATTCAAAAAATAATTTTCTACTGTCGCAAATTTTAATTGCGCCAGGGATTGCCTTTTCTACAGTAAATTATTCAAAAAATAATTTTCTACTGTCGCAAATTTTAATTACGCCAGGGATTGTCTTTTCTATTGTAAATTATTCAATAAATAATTTTTTACTGTCGCAAATTTAAAGTGCGCCAGGGATTGCCTTTTCTATAGTAAATTTTGCAAAAAATAATTTTTTACTGTCGAAAATTTTAATTGCGCCAGGGATTGCCTTTTCTACAGTATTCAAAAAATAATTTTTTACTGTCGCAAATTTTAATTGCGCCAGGGATTGCCTTTTCTATAGTAAATTATTCAAAAAATAATTTTTTACTGTCGCAAATTTCAAATCCGCCAGCGATTGCCTTTTCTATAGTAAATTATTCAAAAAATAATTTTTTACTGTCGCAAATTTTAATTACGCCAGGGATTGCCTTTTCTATAGTAAATTATTCAAAAAATAATTTTATACTGTCGCAAATTTTAATTACGCCAGGGATTGCCTTTTCTATAGTAAATTATTCAAAAAATAATTTTTTACTGTCGCAAATTTTAAATATCCCAGGGATTGCCTTTTCTATAGTAAATTATTCAAAAAATAATTTTTTACTATCGCAAGTTTTAATAGCGCCAGGGATTGCCTTTTCTGTAGTAAATTATTCAAAAAATAATTTTCTACTGTCGCAAATTTTAATTACGCCAGGGATTGCCTTTTCTATAGTAAGTTATTCAAAAAATAATTTTCAAATGTCGCAAATTTTAATTGCGCCAGGGATTGCCTTTTCTATAGTAAATTATTCAAAAAATAATTTTATACTGTCGCAAATTTTAATTACGCCAGGGATTGCCTTTTCTATAGTAAATTATTCAAAAAATAATTTTCAACTGTCGCAAATTTTAATTACGCCAGGGATTGCCTTTTCTATAGTAAATTATTCAAAAAATAATTTTCTACTGTCGCAAATTTTAATTGCGCCAGGGATTGCCTTTTCTACAGTAAATTTTTCAAAAATTAATTTTTTACTGTCGCAAATTTTAAATACGCCAGGGATTGCCTTTTCTATAGTAAATTATTCAAAAAATAATTTTTTACTGTCGGAAATTTTAAATACGCCAGGGATTGCCTTTTCTATAGTAAATTATTCAAAAAATAATTTTCTACTGTACGCCACGGATTGCATTTTCTATAGTAAATTATTCATAAAATAATTTTCTACTGTCGCAAATTTTAATTGCGCCAGGGATTGCCTTTTCTACAGTAAATTTTTCAAAAATTAATTTTTTACTGTCGCAAATTTTAAATACGCCAGGGATTGCCTTTTCTATAGTAAATTATTCAAAAAATAATTTTTTACTGTCGCAAATTTTCATTACGCCAGGGATTGCCTTTTCTATAGTAAATTATTCAAAAAATAATTTTTTACTGTCGCAAATTTTAAATATCCCAGGGATTGCCTTTTCTACAGTAAATTTTGCAGAAAATAATTTTCTACTGTCGCAAATTTTAATTACGCCAGGGATTGCCTTTTCTATAGTAAATTTTGCAAAAAATAATATTCTACTGTTGCAAATTTTAGCTGCGCCAGGGACTGCCTTTTCTATAGTAAATTATTCAAAAAATAATTTTCAACTGTCGCAAATTGTAATTGCGCCAGGGATTGCCTTTTCTATAGTAAATTATTCAAAAAATAATTTTCAAGTGTCGCAAATTTTAATTACGCAAGGGATTGCCTTTTCTATAGTAAATTATTCAAAAAATAATTTTCAACTGTCGCAAATTTTAATTGCGCCAGGGATTGCCTTTTCTACAGTAAATTATTCAAAAAATAATTTTTTACTGTCGCAAATTTTAATTACGCCAGGGATTGCCTTTTCTATAGTAAATTATTCAAAAAATAATTTTTTACTTTCGCAAATTTTAATTACGCCAGGGATTGCCTTTTCTATAGTAAATTATTCAAAAAATAATTTTTTACTGTCGCAAATTTCAAACCCGCCAGGGATTGCCTTTTCTATAGTAAATTATTCAAAAAATAATTTTCTACTGTCGCAAATTTTAATTGCGCCAGGGATTGCCTTTTCTATAGTAAATTATTCAAAAAATAATTTTTTACTGTCGCAAATTTTAAATACGTCAGGGATTGCCTTTTCTATAGTAAATTTTGCAAAAAAATAATTTTCAACTGTCGCAAATTTTAAATACGTCAGGGATTGCCTTTTCTATAGTAAATTATTCAAAAAATAATTTTCCACTGTCGCAAATTTTAATTACGCCAGGGATTGCCTTTTCTATAGTAAATTTCTCACAAATTAATTTTTTACTGTCGCAAATTTTAATTACGCCAGGGATTGCCTTTTCTATAGTAAATTATTCAAAAAATAATTTTTTACTGTCGCAAATTTTAATTACGCCAGGGATTGCCTTTTCTATAGTAAATTATTCAAAAAATAATTTTTTACTGTCGCAAGTTTTAATTGCGCCAGGGATTGCCTTTTCTACAGTAAATTTTGCAAAAAATAATTTTCTACTGTCGCAAATTTTAATTACGCCAGGGATTGCCTTTTCTATAGTAAATTTTGCAAAAAATAATTTTCTACTGTTGCAAATTTTAATTGCGCCAGGGATTGCCTTTTCTATAGTAAATTATTCAAAAAATAATTTTCTACTGTCGCAAATTTTAATTGCGCCAGGGATTGCCTTTTCTATAGTAAATTATTCAAAAAATAATTTTCAACTGTCGCAAATTTTAGTTGCGCCAGGGATTGCCTTTTCTATAGTATATTATTCAAAAAATAATTTTATACTGTCGCAAATTTTAAGTGCGCCAGGGATTGCCTTTTCTATAGTAAATTATTCAAAAAATAATTTTTTACTGTCGCAAATTTTAATTACGCCAGGGATTGCCTTTTCTATAGTAAATTATTCAAAAAATAATTTTTTACTGTCGCAAATTTTAAATATCCCAGTGATTGCCTTTTCTATAGTAAATTATTCAAAAAATAATTTTTTACTATCGCAAGTTTTAATTGCGCCAGGGATTGCCTTTTTTATAGTAAATTATTCAAAAAATAATTTTTTACTGTCGCAAATTTTAATTACGCCAGGGATTGCCTTTTCTATAGTAAATTATTCAAAAAATAATTTTTTACTGTCGCAAATTTCAAATCCGCCAGGGATTGCCTTTTCTATAGTAAATTATTCAATAAATAATTTTTTACTATCGCAAGTTTTAATTGCGCAGGGATTGCCTTTTCTATAGTAAATTTCTCACAAATTAATTTTTTACTGTCGCAAATTTTAAATACGCCAGGGATTGCCTTTTCTATAGTAAATTTTGCAAAAAATAATATTCTACTGTTGCAAATTTTAATTGCGCCAGGGATTGCCTTTTCTATAGTAAATTATTCAAAAAATAATTTTCTACTGTCGCAAATTTTAATTGCGCCAGGGATTGCTTTTCTATAGTAAATTATTCAAAAAATAATTTTCAACTGTCGCAAATTTTAACTGCGCCAGGGACTGCCTTTTCTATAGTAAATTATTCAAAAAATAATTTTCAACTGTCGCAAATTGTAATTGCGCCAGGGATTGCCTTTTCTATAGTAAATTATTCAAAAAATAATTTTCAACTGTCGCAAATTTTAATTACGCCAGGGATTGCCTTTTCTATAGTAAATTATTCAAAAAATAATTTTCAACTGTCGCAAATTTTAATTGCGCCAGGGATTGCCTTTTCCACAGTAAATTATTCAAAAAATAATTTTTTACTGTCGCAAATTTTAACTGCGCCAGGGATTGCCTTTTCTATAGTAAATCATTCAAAAAATAATGTTTTACTGTCGCAAATTTTAATTACGCCAGGGATTGCCTTTTCTATAGTAAATTATTCAAAAAATAATTTTTTACTGTCGCAAATTTCAAATCCGCCAGGGATTGCCTTTTCTATAGTAAATTATTCAAAAAATAATTTTCTACTGTCGCAAATTTTAATTGCGCCAGGGATTGCCTTTTCTATAGTAAATTATTCAAAAAATAATTTTTTACTGTCGCAAATTTTAAATACGTCAGGGATTGCCTTTTCTATAGTAAATTTTGCAAAAAAATAATTTTCAACTGTCGCAAATTTTAAATACGTCAGGGATTGCCTTTTCTATAGTAAATTATTCAAAAAATAATTTTCTACTGTGGCAAATTTTAATTACGCCAGGGATTGCCTTTTCTATAGTAAATTTCTCACAAATTAATTTTTTACTGTCGCAAATTTTAATTACGCCAGGGATTGCCTTTTCTATAGTAAATTATTCAAAAAATAATTTTCTACTGTCGCAAGTTTTAATTGCGCCAGGGATTGCCTTTTCTACAGTAAATTTTGCAAAAATAATTTTCTACTGTCGCAAATTTTAATTACGCCAGGGATTGCCTTTTCTATAGTAAATTTTGCAAAAAATAATTTTCTACTGTTGCAAATTTTAATTGCGCCAGGGATTGCCTTTTCTATAGTAAATTATTCAAAAAATAATTTTTTACTGTCGCAAATTGTAATTGCGCCAGGGATTGCCTTTTTTATAGTAAATTATTCAAAAAATAATTTTTTACTATCGCAAATTTTAAATATCCCAGGGATTGCTTTTTCTATAGTAAATTTCTCACAAATTATTTTTTTACTGTCGCAAATTTTAAGTGCGCCAGGGATTGCCTTTTCTATAGTAAATTATTCAAAAAATAATTTTTTACTGTCGCAAATTTTAATTGCGCCAGGGATTGCCTTTTCTATAGTAAATTATTCAAAAAATAATTTTCTACTGTCGCAAATTTTAATTACGCCAGGGATTGCCTTTTCTATAGTAAATTATTCAAAAAATAATTTTTTACTGTCGCAAATTTTAATTGCGCCAGGGATTGCCTTTTCTATAGTAAATTATTCAAAAAATAATTTTTTTACTATCGCAAGTTTTAATTACGCCAGGGATTGCCTTTTCTATAGTAAATTATTAAAAAAATAATTTTCTACTGTCGCAAATTTTAATTGCGCCAGGGATTGCCTTTTCTATAGTAAATTATTCAAAAAATAATTTTCTACTGTCGCAAATTTTAATTGCGCCTGGGATTGCCTTTTCTATAGTAAATTATTCAAAAAATAATTTTCTACTGTCGCAAATTTTAAATATCCCAGGGATTGCCTTTTCTATAGTAAATTTCTCACAAATTAATTTCTTACTGTCGCAAATTTTAATTACGCCAGGGATTGCCTTTTCTATAGTAAATTATTCAAAAAATAATTTTATACTGTCGCAAATTTTAAATACGCCAGGGATTGCCTTTTCTATAGTAAATTATTCAAAAAATAATTTTCTACTGTTGCAAATTTTAATTACGCCAGGGATTGCCTTTTCTATAGTAAATTTTGCAAAAAAATAATTTTTTACTGTCGCAAATTTTAAGTATCCCAGGGATTGCCTTTTCTATAGTAAATTATTCAAAAAATAATTTTTTACAGTCGCAAATTTTAATTACGCCAGGGATTGCCTTTTCTATAGTAAATTATTCAAAAAATAATTTTTTACAGTCGCAAATTTTAAATATCCCAGGGATTGCCTTTTCTATAGTAAATTTCTCACAAATTAATTTCTTACTGTTGCAAATTTTAAATACGCCAGGGATTGCCTTTTCTATAGTAAATTATTCAAAAAATAATTTTTTACTGTCGCAAATTTTAAATATCCCAGGGATTGCCTTTTCTACAGTAAATTTTTCAAAATATTAATTTTTTACTGTCGCAAATTTTAAATACGCCAGGGATTGCCTTTTCTATAGTAAATTATTCAAAAAATAATTTTCTACTGTCGCAAATTTTAATTACGCCAGGGATTGGCTTTTCTATAGTAAATTATTCAAAAAATAATTTTCTACTGTCGCAAATTTTAATTACGCCAGGGATTGCCTTTTCTATTGTAAATTATTCAAAAAATAATTTTATACTGTCGCAAATTTTAATTACGCCAGGGATTGCCTTTTCTATAGTAAATTATTCAAAAAATAATTTTTTACTGTCGCAAATTGTAATTGCGCCAGGGATTGCCTTTTCTATAGTAAATTATTCAAAAAATAATTTTTTACTGTCGCAAATTTTAAATATCCCAGGGATTGCCTTTTCTATAGTAAATTATTCAAAAAATAATTTTTTACTGTCGCAAATTTTAATTGCGCCAGGGATTGCCTTTTCTATAGTCAATTATTCAAAAAATAATTTTCAACTGTAGCAAATTTTAATTACGCCAGGGATTGCCTTTTCTACAGTAAATTATTCAAAAAATAATTTTTTACTATCGCAAGTTTTAATTGCGCCAGGGATTGCCTTTTCTACAGTAAATTTTTCAAAATATTAACTTTTACTGTCGCAAATTTTAAATACGCCAGGGATTGCCTTTTCTATAGTAAATTATTCAAAAAATAATTTTCTACTGTCGCAAATTTTAATTGCGCCAGGGATTGCCTTTTCTATAGTAAATTATTCAAAAAATAATTTTTTACTGTCGCAAATTTTAATTGCGCCAGGGATTGCCTTTTCTATAGTAAATTATTCACAAAATAATTTTTTACTGTCGCAAATTTTAATTACGCCAGGGATTGCCTTTTCTATAGTAAATTATTCAAAAAATAATTTTCTACTGTCGCAAATTTTAATTACGCCAGGGATTGCATTTTCTATAGTAAATTATTCAAAAATTAATTTTCTACTGTCGCAAGTTTTAATTGCGCCAGGGATTGCCTTGTCTACAGTAAATTTTGCAAAAAATAATTTTCTACTGTCGCAAATTTTAATTACGCCAGGGATTGCCTTTTCTATAGTAAATTTTGCAAAAAATAATTTTCTACTGTTGCAAATTTTAATTGCGAAAGGATTGCCTTTTCTATAGTAAATTATTCAAAAAATAATTTTTTACTGTCGCAAATTGTAATTGCGCCAGGGATTGCCTTTTCTATAGTAAATTATTCAAAAAATAATTTTTTACTGTCGCAAATTTTAAATATCCCAGGGATTGCCTTTTCTATAGTAAATTTCTCACAAATTAATTTTTTACTGTCGCAAATTTTAAGTGCGCCAGGGATTGCCTTTTCTATAGTAAATTATTCAAAAAATAATTTTTTACTGTCGCAAATTTTAATTGCGCCAGAGATTGCCTTTTCTATAGTAAATTATTCAAAAAATAATTTTTTACTGTCGCAAATTTTAATTGCGCCAGGGATTGCCTTTTCTATAGTAAATTATTCAAAAAATAATTTTCTACTGTCGCAAATTTAATTGCGCCAGGGATTGCCTTTTCTATAGTAAATTATTCAAAAAATAATTTTCTACTGTCGCAAATTTTAAATATCCCAGGGATTGCCTTTTCTATAGTAAATTTCTCACAAATTAATTTCTTAATGTCGCAAATTTCAATTACGCCAGGGATTACCTTTTCTATAGTAAATTATTCAAAAAATAATTTTATACTGTCGCAAATTTTAAATACGCCAGGGATTGCCTTTTCTATAGTAAATTATTCAAAAAATAATTTTCTACTGTCGCAAATTTTAATTACGCCAGGGATTGCCTTTTCTATAGTAAATTTTGCAAAAAAATAATTTTTTACTGTCGCAAATTTTAAGTATCCCAGGGATTGCCTTTTCTATAGTAAATTATTCAAAAAATAATTTTTTACTGTCGCAAATTTTAATTACGCCAGGGATTGCCTTTTCTATATTAAATTATTCAAAAAATAATTTTTTACTGTCGCAAATTTTAAATATCCCAGGGATTGCCTTTTCTATAGTAAATTTCTCACAAATTAATTTCTTACTGTCGCAAATTTTAAATACGCCAGGGATTGCCTTTTCTATAGTAAATTATTCAAAAAATAATTTTTTTACTGTCACAAATTTTAAATATCCCAGGGTTTGCCTTTTCTACAGTAAATTTTTCAAAATATTAATTTTTTACTGTCGCAAATTTTAATTACGCCAGCGATTGCCTTTTCTATAGTAAATTATTCAAAAAATAATTTTCTACTGTCGCAAGTTTTAATTGCGCCAGGGATTGCCTTTTCTATAGTAAATTGTTCAAAAAATTATTTTATACTGTCGCAAATTTTAATTACGCCAGGGATTGCCTTTTCTATAGGAAATTTTGCAAAAAATAATTTTTTACTGTCGCAAATTTTAAGTGCGCCAGGGATTGCCTTTTCTATAGTAAATTATTCAAAAAATAATTTTTTACTGTCGCAAATTTTAATTACGCCAGGGATTGCCTTTTCTATAGCAAATTATTCAAAACATAATTTTCTACTGTCGCAAATTTTAATTGCGTCAGGGATTGCCTTTTCTATAGTAAATTATTCAAAAAATAATTTTCAACTGTCGCAAATTTTAATTACGCCAGGGATTGCCTTTTCTATAGTAAATTATTCAAAAAATAATTTTATACTGTCGCAAATTTTAATTACGCCAGGGATTGCCTTTTCTATAGGAAATTTTGCAAAAAATAATTTTTTACTGTCGCAAATTTTAAGTGCGCCAGGGATTGCCTTTTCTATAGTAAATTATTCAAAAAATAATTTTTTCTGTCGCAAATTGTAATTGCGCCAGGGATTGCCTTTTCTATAGTAAATTATTCATAAAATAATTTTTTACTGTCGCAAATTTTAAATATCCCAGGGATTGCCTTTTCTTTAGTAAATTTCTCACAAATTAATTTTTTACTGTCGCAAATTTTAAGTGCGCCAGGGATTGCCTTTTCTATAGTAAATTATTCAAAAAAAAATTTTTTACTGTCGCAAATTTTAATTACGCCAGGGATTGCATTTTCTATAGTAAATTATTCAAACAATAATTTTCAACTGTCGCAAATTTTAATTACGCCAGGGATTGCCTTTTCTATAGTAAATTATTCAAAAAATAATTTTATACTGTCACAAATTTTAAATATCCCAGGGATTGCCTTTTCTATAGTAAATTATTAAAAAAATAATTTTTTTACTGTCGCAAATTTTAATTGCGCCAGGGATTGCCTTTTCTATAGTAAATTATTCAAAAAATAATTTTTTACTGTCGCAAATTTTAATTACGCCAGGGATTGCATTTTCTATAGTAAATTATTCAAACAATAATTTTCAACTGTCGCAAATTTTAATTACGCCAGGGATTGCCTTTTCTATAGTAAATTATTCAAAAAATAATTTTATACTGTCGCAAATTTTAATTACGCCAGGGATTGCCTTTTCTATAGGAAATTTTGCAAAAAAATAATTTTTTACTGTCGCAAATTTTAAGTGCGCCAGGGATTGCCTTTTCTATAGTAAATTATTCAAAAAATAATTTTTTACTGTCGCAAATTTTAATTACGCCAGGGATTGCCTTTTCTATAGCAAATTATTCAAAACATAATTTTCTACTGTCGCAAATTTTAATTGCGTCAGGGATTGCCTTTTCTATAGTAAATTATTCAAAAAATAATTTTCAACTGTCGCAAATTTTAATTACGCCAGGGATTGCCTTTTCTATAGTAAATTATTCAAAAAATAATTTTATACTGTCGCAAATTTTAATTACGCCAGGGATTGCCTTTTCTATAGGAAATTTTGCAAAAAATAATTTTTTACTGTCACAAATTTTAAGTGCGCCAGGGATTGCCTTTTCTATAGTAAATTATTCAAAAAATAATTTTTTACTGTCGCAAATTGTAATTGCGCCAGGGATTGCCTTTTCTATAGTAAATTATTCAAAAAATAATTTTTTACTGTCGCAAATTTTAAATATCCCAGGGATTGCCTTTTCTATAGTAAATTTCTCACAAATTAATTTTTTACTGTCGCAAATTTTAAGTGCGCCAGGGATTGCCTTTTCTATAGTAAATTATTCAAAAAATAATTTTTTACTGTCGCAAATTTTAATTGCGCCAGAGATTGCCTTTTCTATAGTAAATTATTCAAAAAATAATTTTTTACTGTCGCAAATTTTAATTGCGCCAGGGATTGCCTTTTCTATAGTAAATTATTCAAAAAATAATTTTCTACTGTCGCAAATTTTAATTGCGCCAGGGATTGCCTTTTCTATAGTAAATTACTCAAAAAATAATTGTCTACTGTCGCAAATTTTAAATATCCCAGGGACTGCCTTTTCTATAGTAAATTTCTCACAAATTAATTTCTTACTGTCGCAAATTTCAATTACGCCAGGGATTGCCTTTTCTATAGTAAATTATTCAAAAAATAATTTTATACTGTCGCAAATTTTAAATACGCCAGGGATTGCCTTTTCTATAGTAAATTATTCAAAAAATAATTTTCTACTGTCGCAAATTTTAACTACGCCAGGAATTGCCTTTTCTATAGTAAATTTTGCAAAAAAATAATTTTTTACTGTCGCAAATTTTAAGTATCCCAGGGATTGCCTTTTCTATAGTAAATTATTCAAAAAATAATTTTTTACTGTCGCAAATTTTAATTACGCCAGGGATTGCCTTTTCTATATTAAATTATTCAAAAAATAATTTTTTACTGTCGCAAATTTTAAATATCCCAGGGATTGCCTTTTCTATAGTAAATTTCTCACAAATTAATTTCTTACTGTCGCAAATTTTAAATACGCCAGGGATTGCCTTTTCTATAGTAAATTATTCAAAAATAATTTTTTTACTGTCACAAATTTTAAATATCCCAGGGTTTGCCTTTTCTACAGTAAATTTTTCAAAATATTAATTTTTTATTGACGCAAATTTTAAATAAGCCAGGGATTGCCTTTTCTATAGTAAATTATTCAACAAATAATTTTCTACTGTCGCAAATTTTAATTACGCCAGGGATTGCTTTTCTATAGTAAATTATTCAAAAAATAATTTTCTACTGTCGCAAATTTTAATTACGCCAGGGATTGCCTTTTCTATAGTAAATTGTTCAAAAAATTATTTTATACTGTCGCAAATTTTAATTACGCCAGGGATTGCCCTTTCTATAGTAAATTATTCAAAAAATAATTTTTTACTGTCCCAAATTGTAATTGCGCCAGGGATTGGCTTTTCTATAGTAAATTATTCAAAAAATAATTTTTTTACTGTCGCAAATTTTAAATATCCCAGGGATTGCCTTTTCTATAGTAAATTATTAAAAAAATAATTTTTTACTGTCGCAAATTTTAATTGCGCCAGGGATTGCCTTTTCTATAGTAAATTATTCAAAAAATAATTTTTTACTGTCGCAAATTTTAATTACGCCCGGGATTGCATTTTCTATAGTAAATTATTCAAAAAATAATTTTCAACTGTCGCAAATTTTAATTACGCCAGGGATTGCCTTTTCTATAGTAAATTATTCAAAAAATAATTTTATACTGTCGCAAATTTTAATTACGCCAGGGATTGCCTTTTCTATAGGAAATTTTGCAAAAAATAATTTTGTACTGTCGCAAATTTTAAGTGCGCCAGGGATTGACTTTTCTATAGTAAATTATTCAAAAAATAATTTTTTAATGTCGCAAATTTTAATTACGCCAGGGATTGCCTTTTCTATAGTAAATTATTCAAAACATAATTTTTTACTGTCGCAAATTTTAATTGCGCCAGGGATTGCCTTTTCTACCGTAAATTATTCAAAAAATAATTTTATACTGTCGCAAATTTTAATTACGCCAGGGATTGCCTTTTCTATAGGAAATTTTGCAAAAAATAATTTTGTACTGTCGCAAATTTTAAGTGCGCCAGGGATTGCCTTTTCTATAGTAAATTATTCAAAAAATAATTTTTTACTGTCGCAAATTTTAATTACGCCAGGGATTGCCTTTTCTATAGTAAATTATTCAAAACATAATTTTTTACTGTCGCAAATTTTAATTGCGCCAGGGATTGCCTTTTCTACCGTAAATTATTCAAAAAATAATTTTTTACTGTCGCAAATTTTAATTGCGCCAGGGATTGCCTTTTCTATAGTAAATTATTCAAAAAATAATTTCTTACTGTCAAAAATTTTAACTACGCCAGGGATTGCCTTTTCTATAGTAAATTATTCAAAAAATAATTTTATACTGTCGCAAATTTTAAATGCGCCAGGGATTGCCTTTTCTATAGTAAATTATTCAAAAAATAATTTTATACTGTCGCAAATTTTAATTACGCCAGGTATTGCCTTTTCTATAGTAAATTATTCAAAAAATAATTTTCAACTGTCGCAAATTTTAAATACCCCAGGGATTGCCTTTTCTATAGTAAATTATTCAAAAAATAATTTTTTACTGTCGCAAATTGTAAGTGCGCCAGGGATTGCCTTTTCTATAGTAAATTATTCAAAAAATAATTTTTTACTGTCGCAAATTTTAAATACGCCAGGGATTGCCTTTTCTATAGTAAATTTTTCAAAAAAATAATTTTCTACTGTCGCAAATTTTAATTACGCCAAGTATTGCCTTTTCTATAGTAAATTATTCAAAAAATAATTTTCTACTGTCGCAAAGTTTAAATACGCCAGGGATTGCCTTTTCTATAGTAAATTATTCAAAAAATAATTTTTTACTGTCGCAAATTTTAAATATCCCAGGGATTGCCTTTTCTATAGTAAATTATTCAAAAAATAATTTTATACTGTCGCAAATTTTAATTACGCCAGGGATTGCCTTTTCTATAGGAAATTATTCAAAAAATAATTTTCTACTGTCGCAAATTTTAATTGCGCCAGGGATTGCCTTTTCTATAGTAAATTATTCAAAAATAATTTTTTACTGTCGCAAATTTTAAATATCCCAGGGATTGCCTTTTCTACCGTAAATTATTCAAAAAATAATTTTTTACTGTCGCAAATTTTAATTGCGCCAGGGATTGCCTTTTCTATAGTAAATTATTCAAAAAATAATTTCTTACTGTCAAAAATTTTAACTACGCCAGGGATTGCCTTTTCTATAGTAAATTATTCAAAAAATAATTTTATACTGTCGCAAATTTTAAATGCGCCAGGGATTGCCTTTTCTATAGTAAATTTCTCACAAATTAATTTCTTACTGTCGCAAATTTTAAATACGCCAGGGATTGCCTTTTCTATAGTAAATTATTCAAAAAATAATTTTTTTACTGTCACAAATTTTAAATATCCCAGGGTTTGCCTTTTCTACAGTAAATTTTTCAAAATATTAATTTTTTACTGTCGCAAATTTTAATTACGCCAGCGATTGCCTTTTCTATAGTAAATTATTCAAAAAATAATTTTCTACTGTCGCAAGTTTTAATTGCGCCAGGGATTGCCTTTTCTATAGTAAATTGTTCAAAAAATTATTTTATACTGTCGCAAATTTTAATTACGCCAGGGATTGCCTTTTCTATAGGAAATTTTGCAAAAAATAATTTTTTACTGTCGCAAATTTTAAGTGCGCCAGGGATTGCCTTTTCTATAGTAAATTATTCAAAAAATAATTTTTTACTGTCGCAAATTTTAATTACGCCAGGGATTGCCTTTTCTATAGCAAATTATTCAAAACATAATTTTCTACTGTCGCAAATTTTAATTGCGTCAGGGATTGCCTTTT